>JAPFUF010000205.1:0-13610 GCA_030780645.1 Aschersonia sp. MBC 508 | reverse complement strand
CTGCTGCGGCTGCTGCGGCTGCTCGGGTTGAGCTTGGCTTGGCTCGGCCACTGGCATGTGCGTATGTGTGTGTGTGGGTGTGTATGTGTGTGTGGGAGTGTCAATCGAATCCCATTGCCGCCTTTTCAAGAGCCCTGGCTACATCAATGCACGCACGCTCTCGCAGCTGCACGATATACGGCACTGTTGCTTTTCTTGGGCTTGCCCTGATGGATGACACGAGAGGGATCGGACAGGGGACCCAAGACAGCCCCAGAAGAAGAACAAAAAGAAGAAAACAATTGGGGAGGGAAAATAGGAAGTGAACAAAGAGCAATGTGAGGAGAGGTCGATCGTCGCACGGCCAACGAGAGAGAGAGAGAGAGAGAGGATCGGGGGAACAATGATGACAAAGTCCCCTTTTGAACCTATCGCCTGGGTGCTCTGCGCGTGGCGGATATCGCATTGTCGCGACTATTGTACTGTCGAGAGATAGCCACATACACATACGCGCACACACACACGCGCACACACGCACACACACGCACACACACGCACACAAACAATTGCAACTCGATATGGTGGCCTTTGCCATGCACCGCACGCGTGTGTGGCTGGCTGCTTGGCAAACGTCCATTCTCAAAAAGCCTCACGGCCATTATTGACTCTCGCCAATCCCCAAGAACAATACACACATGTCCAAGTGTATGATGCTGCCTGTCCGTGGAGTCCTGCAGCGGCCGGGCCACAAGACCGTCAATCACTGGGCAGAATGCAATGGCACGGCACATGCTTTGTGTATTGACGCCATTCATCTCGTTGTTTTTCGAAAGCTACAACTGACTTTGCGAGCCAGATGAAAAAAAAAAAAGAAAAACACCACTTCTCCCAGATGCCGTGAGTATATCCCCTCTTGCCACGCCATTCATCACCCACCACCCCCACCCGTTCTGACTGACTGACTGGACTTGCACGAGTTCGGCCAGAGAAACACGGGGAATTAGAAAGATGTTGAAGTTCTCTTCTTTCCCCCAAACGCCGGTAAGCACGCTTCTCTAAGTTGTTTTTTTGCCCTTGCCAAGGGGTATCATAATGCAAGTCTTCTTTTGACGATTTGCTCTCGCCTCACAAATGCAGGGTTGTTCCAATAGTGTCTTTGTTGAAAGACGCCGCCACTCCGTCCCGCTTCGTGTCGTGAAAGGGAAGGAACGATTACTTTTCAAATCGCGACAGAAATAAGGAGAAAAAAAAAAAGAGGATGAGAAAATTGCGAATCAAAATAGGAAAAAGATCCCGAAACCGTCCGTGCCCGCATCCCTACAGGGAGGATTCTGCAAGGTTTCGTTGAGAACCGTGTACGCCGCTTGAGTGTGCATAAAGTGTCATAATCAGCATGTCGTGAGATTTGCGTCAGGAGGCTTGTTGAATGCCGTCCGACAAATTGCCCCAGCGGGCTTAGAACTTGAGTTCCTTCGGCTGCTCCCAGGTAAAGGACTGGTTGGTGCCAAAGTGACCGTTCTTGGCAGTTTGGAGGTAGATGGGTCGGTCGAGTTTGAGCTCGCGGACAATCACGCCAGGACGAAGATCGAAATTCTTGTTGATAATGTCAACCAACTCATCCGATGTCCGTTGCGAGGTGCCATAAGTATCGACAAAAATGGACAGAGGCTCGGCGACACCGATGGCGTAAGAGAGCTGGACCAGGGCGCGGCGAGCGAGACCGGCATTGACAAGCGACTTGGCGATCCAGCGCCCCACGTACGCGGCAGAGCGATCGACCTTTGAAAAGTCCTTGCCGGAGAAGGCACCGCCTCCATGGGCACCCCAGCCGCCATACGTGTCCACAATGATCTTGCGACCAGTCAGACCCGCGTCACCCTGGGGGCCTCCGATGATGAAGAGACCAGACGGTTGAATCTGCGGTGAATGAGTGAGCACAAGCCCGATACTTTGCCCGCGCAGAAGAGTAAGAGACAGCCGCAACTTACGTGGTAGATTGTCTTGTCATCGAGGTATTTGGCCGGAATGCTCTGCTTGATAATCTTCTCCAGAATTTCCTTGCGCAGCTCCTCGGTGGTGATGTCGGGAGAGTGTTGAGCAGAGACGACGACTGTGTGAACACGGATGGGGACAACGGCGCCATTGTCGTGCTTGTATTCGACCGTGACCTGAGTCTTGGTGTCCGGACGCAGCCAGGGAAGCGAGCCGTCGCGGCGGGCAGCGGACATGGCAGCGTTCAGTTTGTGGGCCAATTGAAGGGTGAGAGGAAACAGCTCAGGCGTCTCGTCGGTGGCATAGCCAAACATGATTCCTTGGTCACCGGCTCCGAGGCGCTCCAGAGCCTCCTCGTAATGTAGGCCCTGAGCGATATCGGGGGATTGCTGCTCGATGGCGACGAGCAAGTTGAGCGTCTTGTAGTCGAAGCCCTTGGAGGAATCATCGTAGCCGATGCCTTTGACAGCGTCACGAACGATCTTCTGGTAGTCGAGCTTGGCCTTGGTGGTGATTTCACCAAACACCATAATCATGCCAGTCTTGGTTGCGGTTTCGCAGGCAACCTTGGAGAGGGGATCCTCAGTAAGGCAGGCATCGAGAATGGCGTCAGAGACCTGGTCAGCAATCTTGTCGGGGTGTCCTTCACCGACAGATTCAGACTGCGAGGGCGGGTCAGCGGAAACCAAGTCCTGTTGCGCGCTTCGAGGACGGGTGCGGGTTTTATCGCTCTTACGGTGAACAGGAAGGTGCCCGATGGGGCTGCGCCGTTTGTTCCGTTGACGCCTGGCATTTTGATTGGAGTTGTATATGATGAGGGCGGGAAAATTACAGAGAGCGTGAAAATAAGATAGCTGGCAGAACTGCGAACGTGCCGGTCGAGATAAATACAACGGATCGCCGGGACGGGTTGTCTATGTCGCTTTGGACGTGGGCCGGCGGCGGGGACTAGGAAATCTGCAAGGAACAAAGTCGGAAAATTGCGATCCTTCAAGAGGATTCAACCTACTGATCACGTACTAAAGCAACAGCGGCAAAAATCGAGAAATGACAATGAGGGAGTTTTTAGATGCAGTGAAGCAAGGAAGCGGGAGGAGGTGGAAAAAGCGGAGAGTTTTATGTCGATACGGTTTTTTTTTTGGAGGGGGCCCGACTTCAGGAACCCGAATGGCGGCTAGAGGGGCCGCCCAGAGCGCAGGGGACGAGGAAAGAAAAAATCGGTGCCGCAAGTCGAGAGATTTGCTGCTAAAACGCAGGAGCGCGGTACCCTGGATTTGACCCAAACGCGCCCGTGCAGCTAGGTAACTCCGACTACGGGGCTAACATGCCGAAAACGAATGCGGGGCAACCTCAACTTTCCATGTTCGCGGCCAGAATTGCGCCATCTCGCGTCCCGGTCACCCTGTCTTGCTCTCATTTGATCCCAGCAAATAGCATATGTAGCTACTTGCACATCAAAAAACAACGGCCCCGGTTCCGCCATCTAACCCCTCATTTGTTGAACTTGGGCATGTGCATTTCCCGAAACATTTCAGGACACTTTGGCTGCCCAACCAGTAACTCGATCCAGATCGACAACGTGCCCGCTAGCCAGACTGGCACAAGCAGGCATCCGGTCCGAGGCACAGTATGTAAGGGTCCGGATCATGTTCGATGTGGTTTGTGGTGCCGATAATTGTCCTGATAGTCACACTCGGAGACACGTTGCCCAGGTAGCCTGGCATATAGATGCTTCGGAATTTGTTGAAGGCGTGTGTGTGACTTGTGAGCTCGTGATAGCATGGAGTTTGATCATGGGCAAAGGATCGGACTGAAACCGTTACGCGTCCACACGTCATTGGCTCAACCTGCCTGCGTCACGGTCCATCGTATCGATACGTTGCCATCTTTTCGTCTATGCCGTGGAAGACGACATCGGCTGCGCCAACACCAAGACACATGAGCTACCTGGCGACCAAGATTGGCTCCTGATTATCGCGGTGGGACAAGGCCTGAGCTGGCGGCCCCAGAATTGGAGATGCCCCACCAACATATTCAAGCACTGCCATTTACCTTTTCCGTAGTGAAGTACGTACACACCTTACATAGAGCCATGGCTGTTTGTGGTATTTCCAAGTGTTTTTTTATGCCTAGCTCCTGTCCTGGTGAGGGGTGGAGTCAGCGTCAGCTAAATTTGCTAAGAGTTTGTGGACCAGGCAGACGGAATTCCAGATCAACAAACCCTCACTTTTTTTTTTTAATTGGACCACTGCTTCACTCCTTCGTCTGTTGATATGCTTTGCAGAGCCTGACATTATATTCGAGAACGTCATCCCGGCAGGCTCTTAGGCTTCGTGGCACTTCGCCGCCGCATTAAAGCTCGGGAACGGAAACTAGAACGAGGGCTGATCTTCCGCCATGAGCAAATTCGGCGCCATGGTCATGGGCCCCGCGGGCGCAGGCAAGGTGAGGAAGCAAGGCTTCGTCGCAGCTGGTGCTCGTGAGCACCTCGATTTCGATCACGTCTGGCAGGCCAGAATCAAGTCAGCTGACGCCGCTCCTAGTCAACGTTCTGCGCGGCCCTCATCACCCACCTGCAGCTCAACCGCCGGTCTGCCTTCTACGTCAACCTCGACCCTGCCGCGGAATCGTTCGAGCACCAGCCCGATCTGGACATCAAGGAGCTCATTTCGCTCAAGGATGCTATGGAAGAAGTCGGACTGGGGCCTAACGGGGGCCTTATCTACTGCTTTGAGTTCCTCATGGAAAACCTCGACTGGCTTACGGAAGCGCTCGATAGCTTGACTGAAGAATACCTCATCATCATCGACATGCCGGGCCAGATTGAGCTCTACTCGCACATTCCCATCGTGCCCGCCCTTGTCAAACACCTCTGCCAGCCGGGCTCTCTGGATATACGCATGGCAGCTGTCTATCTCCTCGAAGCTACGTTCGTGGTCGACCGCGCCAAGTTTTTCGCCGGAACCCTCAGTGCCATGAGCGCCATGATGATGCTCGAGATGCCGCACCTCAACGTTCTCTCCAAGATGGATCTTGTCAAAGACCAAGTTAAGAAGAAGGATCTTAAGCGCTTCCTCACGGCAGATGCGGGCTTGCTGGACGACGATCCCGTCAACTGTTCCAGACTACGGGCAGCGGGCGGCGCCGATGCTGAACAAGACGATGCATCGCGGCAGCCAGACGAAAAAGAGCAGATTATGACGGGATCAAGCTTTCGACGGCTAAATCACGCTGTCGCTGGCCTGATTGAGAGCTTTAGCATGGTCAACTATCTTAAGTTGGACGTCACAAAGGAAGATAGCGTGGCCGCGATCCTGAGCCACATCGACGACTGCATCCAGTTCCACGAAGCGCAGGATCCCAAAGATCCGAACGACGAGATAGTGTTTGATGAGGAGCACGATGAGTAGTCGTGTCTAGAATCTCGCACCCAAATCTTTTTGTTAGCGTGTCAATGATTATACACCACAAACAGCGCGGCGTTGGGAGGGCTTTACAGTAGCGGAATACAAGACAGAATACCAGATTTCATAGCGTAAAGCACATGTGATGAGTCCGATCCTGCGCCACCTCGTGCAAGACTTGCTCCCTCAAAGGAAGCTCTGCGTGTGCCTGACACGTAGTCACGCCTCGCGCCCTTCCAAAAAGAATGTGAAGAAAACTACAATCCCTTGTTCATCTCACTCGTCCTCGTCCGCTCGAACTCGGCCGCCCTGCGCTCCCATCCGCCTCGTACCTCTGGTACTCGGCCATCCAAAAGTCCTTCAGAACCGCCAGATATCCCACCACCTTGCCCCCAACCACCACGCCGTCCCTGACGCTCTCCATGACCCCGCGCTCCCAGATCCACGCCATCAGGACGACCACGCCCGCCCAGAACATGGCCCTTGCCACGATTCGCGTCCACCACATGATCAATCTCCGGATCCAGTTCATCACCACCACCACGACTGTCATGAGCACCACGAGCGCCACGATCCCCGTGATGCCCTGGTTCTCCACCGCCAGAGCCAGTATCCTGTCGAGTACGGGCTGGACATGGGGTTGTAGGGATACTGTGAGCGAGCGCATCTGCGTCGAGAGCTGTCGCTTGTAGAATTGTAGAGGGCCGCGCGGGTTCAAGAGGTGGTTTCGCACCGCGTTGGCCAGGGTTGGGGGCAGCAGCTCCGCCACGAGGCGCGAAAACAGCGACGCGTCCATGGTTGCCTTTTCGTCTGTTGTGGTGGTGGTTGTGTTGTGGTGATGATGTCGATGATGAGGCAGAGTTGAGTTTTGTTTTTCCTTCCCCTCCCCCCTTTTTTCTTTTGGTTTTTCCCACCCCTCGAAGATGAGGTAGAAATTTCCGATGTTGGACCCCTGCGAGCGAGGATGATGTTTAGTGTGCCGTTTTTTTTCCCTTTGGCCTGGGCTGATAAGGAAGTGGTGGTAGTGGGGGTGGAGTGGCTAGTAGTGCATACATCGCGCCATGGGCTCGCGCAAACAAACGTCCGTTCGCAAACGCGAGCAAGGCTCTTACTTCCCAGCGCGATTGCACCGGTAAATATAACTTGCGAGCATATTCTACGGGATCAAGGTTTGTGAGTAGGTCAGAGTAGATAAACCGATCTTCACATGGGAAAAGTGGTATTGACCCCTACTGTTGATATAATACACTTAAACCCCCAACCCGACCTCCAAAGGCGATAACAAAGGAAAACTCTCCGCATAGAAAGAAGTGCACAAACCACCCAAATCGGACAAATCTAAGTTCTCAGAAGGCGCAATGGCTTACAAGACGCTTCGGGACATCATGGATCCCAGACTAATTCGTCACTCGAGGGAGCTCTAGGAAGGAACTTGACTCGGTGACCCCTTTTGCGCCTTCACATAGGCCTTGGCCTTTTCCTTCAACTCCTTGAACTCGGCCTGAGATTGAGCCGCTTCCTTGGCCGCCTCGTCTCGGTACGACTGCTTCTCTGACTCAGACAGGGACCGCCATTCTTTGCTGACGGCTCGGAACGTATCTTGAGCGGTACCATTTGATCCGCTATTTGCCTGAGAGAAACGCGATTTGATAAACAAGGTGTATGGGGAGCCGGATCGCTTGGGGAGACGGCTATCGTGAATCAAGAAGATGCGCGACTTGTTCGTCTTGCGGGCAATGCGGCGACGAGCAACGTTGGCCAAGTAGATGACCTCTGGGGGGTGCGACGTAATCCATTGCTGGCGCGTGTCCTTATTGGTGCTCTGGTTGGTTTGGGCGACAGATTGCAGGCGCTGTTTCCAATGTCAGCTATCTCTGCGTGCCGCAATCATTGTTCCGTGTCTGACGTCTCCTGTTCTCTTCCGAATCGAAGAGTCCCAGTCATCCGTGGCAGCCGGAATGAGTGATCAGGGTGTCAACTTACGTCTTTCTCGGATGCAGATATATTGGCAAAGCTCTGCGAGAGCTCCTTCACCTTATCAGACAGGCTGCCCTGGCCGGCGCGCATGTTGTCTGACATGTAGACAGACCAGGCCGACTCGGGCAACAACTGAGGCCCCTTGAGCAGCGCCATCTTTCGAAGCTCCCTCAGCTCGGACTTTTCCTTCTCTTCCGGCGTCACGGCCTTCTTGGGTTTCTTTGCCTTCTTCAAAGCAGGCTTCTTCGCAGGCTTCTTCTTGGCCACGGCCTTCTTCTTTTTCTTGGGAGCAGAAGTCTTTGTCTTCTTTGTCGTCTTGGAGCCGGTGGAGCTTTTGGCTGGCGAGCGCGTCGCCGCCGAGATGGACAAAGACCGCAACGAAAGGTACTGAGAAGCATCGATGCGTCGAACAGAAGCCAGGGCAGGCCGTGCGCCAAAATTGCGCGTTGCCGTTCTGCATGAAAGCAAGCCTCTACGAGCCGCAGCTCGACCGATTGCGGTCAACCACATCGTCGTTGGGGATGCGACGAGAAGAATCTTTGTTTTCTTTCTGTCGGATGTTGGTGGAGAAAAGAAAAACGTGTCGCGCAGTAGTCACGGTGTTGGATTGCAGAAGGAAGTAGACGACGTTAATGGGAATGGCCTGTTTGTTGATCACGAGACAAGGCAAGATGGGAATGCTGCTCGGCACACACGAGGAGCGTGGGATGAAATGACGAGGGCTGGGGGTCGCTTGCGGTCAATGCAAGCTGCCCGGCATGTTGCCTCCCTTGCTGGCTGTTTCCAGGTACGACGAGACGCTAGTGAAGCTCCCATAGCCCCGTAGCGCAATGCAAGCGCAATGCAGCTGGAGCTGCCTGGTCGTACCCGCTCCTCGAGTCCGTTGCGACCAACCCGCCTCTGGATTAAGCGTGCCACGCCCCACCTACAAGGTGGTACCAAGACGGACCACTGTTATAAATGTATTGGTAGAGGCAATCAGGTAAGGCCAGAAGATGGCTCTGATTACCTCATCTGCAGACAAGACAGGGAGGGGGTTCGACAAAACAGCACGAACACGACAATCGTCGCTCCGTTCCGGTCTTCCTCAGCCAACCCCATCTTAAGAACATGTGCAGTATGGCTGCATCATTATTGACTGTGCCCGTGGAGACCGCGCTCGAGATAGGCTCCTTTGTCGACTCCAGCGCCGTACTCAACAGCCTCGCACGCACCTGCCACCTCTTACACGGCCGCCTCAATCGTCTCCTCTACACTCGCTCGACCGACTTCGCGATGCGGTGGGCGGTGCTGAACGACGCTCCCATATCCTTCAAGTCGCCGCTCGCTTTGGGTGTGATGATTAGCGCGTGAGACCGCCTTCGCTTGACTTGACCGCTGAATACGGGAGCCCGTCGATTATGCAGCTTCTGCTCACCGGATTTGAGCTCGACGCCAACACCCACGACGCCAGCCGTGAGACACCGCTGCCTCGAGGGGCAACCGCCGGGCCGTCCTCCTGCTGCTGACGCACGGCGCCGACTCCAAGCTAGCATCCAGCCGCGAGGAGCCCCCGTGGCATCGCGCGGCACGGAAGCACAAGCGTGCACTGGCCGATCTGCTCCTCTGACACAACGCCAATACGTCGTTACGGTACCACAGCCGCTCGCCGTTGTATATTGTCGCCAGCTGCGATCATGTAAAGACGGCCCAGCTGCTTCTGAGCCATGGTGCCGATGTGGCAGCAACGGATGCCAATGGCATGACTGCACTTGATCTGGCCATTTTCAGAGGCAGCCATCTGAACACGCCCAACGTCCTCATCACTCTACGGTCGGCAGTAGCCGCGGAGGGCTGTCTATCGCGAGCAGTCGGCGATGGCCATGAAGAACCGGTGCGGTTGCTACTTGAGCACGGCGCCAAGTCCCGACGACGGGGTGCGCCCAGACGAGGGCGAGACACCACTTCATCAGTTCTTGTCACAAGGTCACGTCGGTAGACCAAGCTTCTCGTCCACCACGGCGCGAATCTCAACGCGCGAACGTGGGATGGTGCACTGCCACTCCACGCCGCAGTTACGACAGGTCACTACGGGATTGCAGGACTTCTCCTGAACGTTGGTGCAGACGCTACCGTGAGGAATGGCCGGGGCCAGCGAGCTTCGCAAACTGCAAGCGCCGGGGGTTGCGCGGATGCGCTGCGTTGGTGACTTGTCAAGACGGGAATGCTTGGGGTGCGATTCCGAAGCCGACGGGATGGAGTTCCTCCCATCTCTGAGCACCGCCTACCGAACTCGGCAATCCTTTTCCTGGCACCGGCGTTAACATGATCGCAATGGATGCCTTCAAGACACTGAGATCAACTAGGATCACGCGATAATGGGCAATGATGGAATGCAATGCTCGATGTAGCGCTTGCTTATATACTGGCTGGATTGCTCTGAAGCGACATGGAACCTCTGACTTCTATCGACATTCGGAGAATACGATGGCGTCGGCCTGACAAAAGCCGGCCTGGACCAAAGCGACACTAGACATCAAATTGAAAGCAGTCTCCATTTCCGACCTGGTGACAATGTCTCTTCGCGGTGCATTCTCGTCCAAATCCCTCTCAGGTTCACCATTGCCGCTGAGCCCCATTGAACGTCAGTAGGTTTGGTGTGTTGCGTGGGACGTTGTATAAAATGTTGGATGTGGCAAGCTGCCGGATGCGACGACAGGTGTTTGCGCCCCTCGTGTTTTCCAAGCTGCTGATGTAGGCTCCCAGCCCAGCGACGTGCGGAGCCGCTACGGACGTACCGGACTGTACGCACTAGAATAATCCAGTCAGCATCCATGTTGCGCTCAGTAAGGGGAGTGCAACGAGAAGAGGGACTGATCACGTACAGTCTCACCACACGGCGTGAGGGATGTGATGTCCACACCAGGAGCATGAATGTTGACCAGTCTACCATAGTTGGAGAAGTCGGCGCGCCTATCCAGTTTGTCAGATGCGCCGACAGTGCACACGGTCGGCTCTGAGGCAGGCGAGGTCCCATTAGCATCAATATTCGAGTTGCCAGCCGCGGCAACAACGAAGAGGCCCCGGCGAACGAGCGCAGCGGCTGCCATGTTGAAGGCGCGCGAAAACTCTCCTGTCAGGCTGATGTTGATCACGACACCCTTGGGACACCGCTGACGCCTCCAATCATAGGCGATGAAGTTGAGGCCAGCGACGGCGGTAGACACGGTGCCTTCGCCGTTGTCATCGTTCACCTTGATGCCAAACAGCCTGGTCCTCTTGGCGACGCCATAGGTTTTGCTGCCAACGATACCGGCGCAAAACGTGCCATGACCATGGCCGTCTGTCGGCTGGCCCTTGATGAAGGATGCGAGCTGTTCGGCGCGGCCGCCGAATTCCTGCTCATTGTTTCGCCATGTAAGCCGACGTTGCAACATTGGCGATAAAGGTTCAGACGCGGTATAGGATGGGAGTTAGGGATGTCTTCTTACAGGTTGGTTGTCGTCGATTCCGGTGTCGACAATGTACGCGCACGTGCCGTGACCGGCCGGCTCGCGGAAGAAGTAGCTGCTGATGCCATTGCGCCTACTCGATATGCGAGCGAGACCCCAAGGCGCTCTGCGCTGATACCACACCCCGCGTCCTGCGGATTTGATGTCTGCTTCATCAGCTTTGCCAGCAACTTTGGGGCCTTGAGGACGTGCCACGACGTGCACTTTAGTCTTGGTCACTTTTTCGACAAAGTCGACCTATAAGAATACGACAAGAAATTAGCAACAGTACGAAGCGGAGGAAGAAAGGGAGGAGGGGCGGGCCTGACATCAGCGCGATTACGCAGATTGTTGAGAGCAGACTCGGTCAGAGTCGCCGAAAACCCATTTATCAGACTGTAATACGTGTAATCGGATCCTCCCGTGGCAATTTTCGCAGCCGCTTGAGCCACGTCTATCGAAACGACGTCACGGAACACGACCATGTACTCGTTGGGCACGACGCTGGCACCGACGGATGGACCAAGCAGCGGAGCTGGCCCATCAGACCGAGCAAGCTCAGCCGCCAGCGCAGTGGAGGAGAGGGCGAAGAGAAAAGTAGCTGGTTTCATTTTGCGGTTCGATTGAAATGCTTGGTCTCTGAAGTGAAATGCTTGGACTCTGAAATGATTCTCAAAAGGCATGGATTGCATCCCACATGGCTTTTTATATTACTCAAGAACCTACCGGCGAGTGTGTTCCTCAGGCTCACTGCCGCCAGACGGATCCCTTCTACAGCCAAGACGTTCTGCATGATGAAGAGGTGGCAAAACAGAGTTGTCGAGCGGTCAAGAGCAGGAGAGCACAGGGGCAGATCGAGCTCGCTCGTTTCTCCGCCTGTGCCAAGAGGCCGGTGGTTGGCCACCGACGCCAATGGCCCAAGACGGCTATTCTCATGCGCGTACTATGGTATAGAATGCTGATGCATGTCGGTGAAAATATATTGACCAGTTGACCTTTGAAGGCGCGCTTCTCCAGCCTCTGCACGTGGCTTTCCGCTTATCCCATATGTATACCTCTCTTGTTCCCTCCTGTCTCGTGCTCGGAAGGCGTGCGCGGAAGGGTAAAATAAAATAGCAATTTTATGCGAGCTAGTGACTTTCCACGAGTACGAATGCCACATGTTCATGCCAGAAAGAAAACGCACGTTACGTCGTGACGTTGATGCGTCCCGATAAACAGATGTCCCCTGTGGGGGAAAAGATAACCATCAAGCATCCCAGTCGATGCGCGCCTCTTCTTACACCGGCAAATGCCCTGCATGCATATACAACAAGTAGCGTGACCCGCGCATGGCATGATGCCAGAATAGGAAGTCTTGGCTCCGAAGAAACTGCCGCGTACAAAGCCCTGGCGGTGGTAGACCAAACTTGCTCATCATGCATTCCAAGATAACATGGGCGCTATGGATTTTTTCACGTGTCGACGCCTGTCAAAAAAGGGCCTCTCCTTCCTTGTCGAGACGGTTTATCGCACAATGGCAGTTGCTGCCCACGTGCTACCACCTGCCTATACCAGCGCCAGTTTTTGCCAACCGAGAGTTTCGGGACGACGAGTGCCGAAATGGTTTTGGTCTGGCCGTTCTTCGGTGTCCTGGCTTTATTCACAACCGTTTGCGTTACATCGAGGACACTCTGGATCAGTGATCCGAGCGGATGTTGTCTGCACCGCTGTGAAGGGTCCCCCCCCCCCCCAGGTCAACTATAGACGGATATTCCAACCCCCCACAAGACCGTCACTTTGTTTTTCTCTCCTGGCCACGGCTGTAGATGACCTCACTTGAGAGCCGAATACTCTAACCCGACTCGAGAAGGGGGGTTTAATGAGCTGTCGAGACGTGTAAGCCCGATGCTTCTCTGTTGCTTCAAATCTCATAGCATTGTCCATCACCGGAGGAAGCTCGCGCCGTACTGTGCGTTTTATCCGAGAGGCCGCGAGACAGCGGGATTGCATATACGGATTCGCGCTGGCTGGGCCTCCACAACAGGAAAAATTCGCCGGTGGCGTCGCTGGCGAGGCCGCCCTCAAGGGAAGGTGTAGCATATGCATAATCAGCACTTGGGCCACAACAACACCACTCATCACATCTCCGCACCCTTGCGTCTATCCTGGACTCTACTGTTCATCCAATTAACTGTGAAGGGGGTCTAGCATAAGCAGCAAACCGAGCAATGCCAGCACGCGCAAGCGGTATTTGATACTAGCGGTCGTCGTCGGCGGCGTACACGAGTCGATAGATCGACTGATGAAGCTGCAGTGGTACGAGTCCTGCTGTCGCCGCCGGGGGCTCGAGAGAAAGTGACCTCACCGCAATTCAAACTCCACGGAGCCCGGGTATGCCGATGCATGATTCGATGGGACGTTGGAACGCCATGTTGGATATGTTCCGTGCAGAGTAGCCTAATTTAATACTTTGTCTCATGAACGAAGGCCGTCGTTGCAAGAACGTCATGCTGCCCATGAGTCAGGCCTGTCTTTCACATTCGCTCCCAGACATTTCGGCTGGAAACACGGGGGGCCAAACATTCCCCCTGCGACAGAGGAAATTGTAACCATGAAGATATAGTTGGCTTTCATTTGCGTGATTCTGACCAAGAGGTGTCTAAACGCTGAGCTAGGAGATAATGTGTAAACTTTGCCGAAATTCTGCGCGTGCGGGCAAATCTATTTAAGAGAGAAAGAGGAAAGGGGAGAGAGAGAGAGAGAGAGAGAGAGAGAGAGAGAGAGAGAGAGAGATATCTCTGATACA
>JAPFUF010000204.1:0-47182 GCA_030780645.1 Aschersonia sp. MBC 508 | reverse complement strand
AGCTGGCACCTTCAGGGGAAAAGGGGGGGGGGGGGGGTTTGCAAACCTCGTTGTTGCTGACTGGTACGGAGTCATGTACGTAATTTCCAACAGTCTTCAGCTTAGTCTTTAGGGCAGTATCTTTCTCCGCGGCGGAGTCGAGGAGTATTTTCTTTTCTTTCTCAAGCTCATCTTTCTCTTTCAAAAGGTCGTCGGCATTTTCCTTCGCCTACCTCGTTTTCATCAGATATCTCTTGTTGATAAGACAGACGCTTATTCCGACAAAAGCCCTGAAGAACACCTGAAGGGCTTACCTTTTTTTTCGTCCCGATTCGTTTCTGAACATCATTAATCCTGCTGTTAATCTGCGTGGCGCTGTATTGCGCTTCACGCCAATTGGATTAGTGAAGTGGTTCCGAGCTAGATTGTCAAACGAGTGCACCTACTCCTCCGATGATCGTCAAACATCGCGATGATTGTATCAACGACACCCACGTCGGCACCGCGACGTCGTTGAGACTCCCGAATCTTCTCTGGGTTTCCGCCGCGCTCGGCAATGAAGTCTATAACGTCAAGCATAATGGCTTGAGATTCGCTCTTGCCGAGCTGTTCCAAGCTAGGGCTTTCAAACTGCTCTGCCAAATGAGTGTCGGATCGTCGCAGATACAGGTTTCGTTTTTTCGATGCGCTGCCAAATCACCAATTTCCGAGGCCTCGCGGGCTTTGACTCACAATGGCCGTGTTGGCAGGAAGTGGGCAACTTTTTTTGCCCTGGCCAATTCAGAACGAGGAAAGGAGGGGCAGCTTGTGCGGCTTCCGTGGCGGGGGGGTCTCCAAAGCCGGGTACCCTATGGGTGATCCGCAGAGCGCAGCGAGTCTACTCTCAAGGCTTTATGCGAGGCAGAATACGGTAAGCAATACAGCAGGATTGGATCTATCTCCAATACGGATCGAACAGAGAAAGGCCATGTGCAAAAACCTGCCTTGCAGACTACAGTCATACTCCTTGGATTTCTTGGCTTCGAGTTTTTGTTTGAAATGCTCTCCCGTGCTGAAGGCTTTTAAAATTTGGTATCTTAGTCAAATTCAGCGGGGTTCACATACACGGTTGCACTCTTTTCCTCGGTTCCTCGAAAACCCCCTCATCCGCTGCAATGGTGCTCCAACCTCATTTTTCCCGGCCGAGTTAGCTCGCGCCTCGTGAAGCTTCGTACTGGCGTATGATTGAGGGCAGTAGATTTTTGAGCCGCCGTCACTGGTCAATTGAACGAGCTTTCATGCGCTTGGAAGGATTCTGCGAACCCGCAGAGCATCGCCCACGGATCATCCTGAACCCTTAACGCCAAGCACGATGAAGTTCACTAAGGGCTGACTTCCACTGTACGCCGAAATATGGAACACACTGAGCTGCCCGCAGCTGTCATTCGAAGTCACGCTACATCAGCAAACAGTTCCCCTTTTCCGGCGCCTCACCAGGATTCTGCGACTTTTCAATTTGAGTAATGAGAAGCTCAAAAGCGCGTCCGACGTTTTCATTATATCGTGCACTTGCCTCTGTCCAGCCGCATTGAAATTTATCTGACAGCCTTTTGCCCTCTTCTGAGCTCACCTGGCGTTGCTCGGGTCGTAGATCACTCTTGTTCCCAACAATTACAATCGGTACAGACTCGCTCCCCTATGAGTGCCGAAATGACAGCCATTCTTAGTCAAGTCTCCGGTCTGTCGCATCAGGCTTTAGCAAGGAAGGATGCGTACCAGATGGTTCAATATTTTTTCCCTGATTACTTGGATCATCTCGAAAGACGGTAGCGATGAGACGGAGTAGACGAGCATGTAGCCGTGAATTCCAATGAAATGTTTGGAATTCAAGATCGAATACTCGTCTTGGCCAGCCGTGTCGACAATCTCCGTCGCAAAGTCCTGGCCTTTATACCGGATGGTCTTGCTGAAAGTATTCTCAATTGTGGGATAATAGCTGTCCACAAAATGTCCGTCGACGAACTGAACTGCAAGCGATGATTTGCCTGAGAGTCGATCAGCCTCTGTGCATCATTCGGCTGCAACAGAGCAAGTTCCACTTACCTACGGAGCGACTGCCTACGATGGCTATCTTTCTTTGCTTTGGCGCCGGCATCTTGTTCTACTAGGGCGCGCCACGACGATCCAACGTCCAAACACCTCTTTTCGGTCACTGAAATATGCTTGGATAGCGATTCGTGTCTCGTCGTCATGAAGGTGATTGTGGTGGTACAACTGTTCAAGCGTCTGAACTCTATATTCTCCGCCATTTTGCTGTTTCTCCTTGGCGTACTGCTCAGTCAGCCCCTCATCGGCTGGTCCCCCCACAGATTTGCGCATAAACCTTGCTAGTATTGTGATGTGGGGCGGATACTAATGGAGCGTTCAAAATGATTCCACATCACAACGCAGCCAGGTTTCAGAGATGACTGGTGCGCACGTGCGGGCTGTCAGGCTTTCACTCATCGCGTTGAGTGACTACTGTATACAGTGGAACAAGAATGTCTTGATGCGGTTCCAGTGCGAAGGCCAAAGTGATTTTGTAGTGCTCATATTGATGATACCCAGCTTTCATACTTCCTTTTTCTGGGCGCCCGCACCGGTTGGGTTGGGTTTTTTTCTGGGGGGGTTTGGGTTTGGGTTTGGGTTTATCTGATATCCAACAATGGTGCAATCAAAGTGACCAAGAAAATCCAACGCTCGCTGCCGGTACCTACCGCCGCCTCGCTGAAAACATGTCGTGCCGTCCTCCAGAGACGGATCTATCTCGTACGCCGGAGCTCTTCTACCAACACATCGAGCGTATGTACCTTATTATCAACAGCCTTATACATTGTTGCGAATTGCATAATTGACTCAATGAGACTTTGCAATCCGTCCCGCCCAATATATCGCTCGAGCAGTTCTCTTGCTTGCCCAGCGAGACACATGTAACCGAGAAGGACTGAAAGATATCCAATCGCTACGCTCAGCTTGCTCTTCTCTACGGAATCTGCCTGCCATATACTTCAGTACGGGCGAAGCTACTTCAATGCGATTGCCAAAACTTACCTCTCCCGCGAATTTTTGATTTTCTTGCCAGAGCTTCAACAAAGCGTTCATCGTACTTTCATCGATTGCCGTCCGGGCTGGAGCACAGTGTTCCATGATGTTAATCATGACGCCCAGAACAAGTAGAAGCTCGTCGTATTTCTCACTCTCCAGCCTCTCCACTTGAATCGTCTCAAGGATGCTTCCAAACAGAAACCAGATGCGACTCGCCAACCTTGCGAAGAGGACGGAGTCGTGGAATGCAGCTGCCTCCTCTTCTGTATTGGTGGTATTGAGAGCGAGTTTAAGAATAGCCGAATCCAACTCTTTGCGCCTACTTGGCCATTGACGGAAAGCTCTTGAGAGCAGCTTCGCGATCCTCGCCGGATGTCCGCCATCGCTGTTTAACCGCGGTGCCACTCCAGCACTAGACTGCGTCGCAAGTGTGAAGACGGTTAGTGCGTAGTCCACCTGGTCTTGTGAACCAACGTCACTCGCCCACGTTGCGACATAGATGAAGTCAAGCTGTGCATCTAATATGATCTGGTCTAGTGACGCAGCGTCCGCGCAACGACTCAGGAGGGACATGAGTTGGAGCGCCATAGTTCGCGGGGAAACATTGATGGGTTCGTAGCCATGCCACAATGGCAGGCTAAGAATGACATTCTTTACGCCCTCAATTGCTAGGCGTGTACCTCGCGACGCATTCGATTCTTTCTGCCGCGTCACGTTGCCGATATCCTCGTCTCGGCGTAGAAGCCTAGCTAGCAGCTTCCCCACGCCGTCACCGGTGAGCTGGCGTAGTAAATGGGGGGCGGGAGCAGTACTCAAGAAGCAGAATAAGGCCGATACCAGGGCGAATCCGCATATGATATCGTTCTCTTTGCCAAGTCCATGTGCAATGGTATCACGTGAAGCATGGTCTCGAAACTGTCGCAGAAATTCCTTGCGCTGGAGCTTCTGCACCAGCTCACAGAGTGCATTCCTCCTCAAGGTAGGGGGCTCTGTGCCTGGTACGCTTGGTAATCCAACTCTTGAGATCAGGTCATCCATCTCATCGGCAAATCTGTTATTTGCGCCAGCACGACGCAGCTCGTGGACACTTTTGATTGCATGGGGCGTTTTCTCGTCGTCAGAATCATCTGGACCGAACGGGTCTATTGCCGGCGGTGAAATCGGCTGAGACTCCGTCAGGGAGGAATGCAAAGCCTCGTCGGCGCCTCTGCTGGGACTGGCCAAAACGTCCGCTGTATGTGGCTCGCTCATGACATTACGCGCCTGACTGTACGTGAATCGCACCTTCCGGTTCGCCGGTGTTCCTCCCCTCCTATCAAGCACCTGAAGACCAACATGATTGGCAGGCGACTGTGTTGCTTGCGGCCATTCGATCCCATTCGAATTGGATGGATTTGAGTCAGCTTCATCAGAATTACCGTCATCGGCTGTCGTGTCCGCTTTTTGAGCCGCGAGAGCATCTATCAAGCGAGGACGTCGTCGGGGTGGCGTTTTCATAGCCTGAGATGCTTCAACGATAGGTAGGTGAGCTGACATGCTGGACATTGAAGCCCTCGCAGCGCCTGGTTGTTCGAAGCGAGCCTCTTTGACACCAGCTTGCTTGGCGGATTCGGAATCCGTACATTCGCTGGCAGGAGAAGCCTTCAGTCTTTGCAAATCGAATGTCTGCTGTGGACGAACTTGGGCAAATGGGGCGGTATGATCCCGTTTGCGCTTCGCGATTGTCTTCACATCATGAGGGCTTGTTGGTGACGACCGTTTCATCTTCATTGGTGCCGTCAGTCGCGAGCTCGCGGCACCTGGAACGCCTTGTATAACGGAATTTGTATGAGCCTGCTGCGCAGTTCGAGATTCATGGTTTGATGTAGAGAGCGTTGGCTTGGAGTAACTCGGAGTCGGTTCTCGGGTGATCTTGCTAATCGACCGTTTGCGGCTCGATGTGCCGTATGTGAGCATCTTTTTCGGCCCTGTCCCGCCAGAGGACGTTGGGGTTGGTGATGCCATAACACCTATGAAAGACCCCGAGCAAATGATGCGATTGATAGTTCGCGGCTCGCAGCCAATCAGTCCAGCGAAGATTCAAGCCATTGATGACTTGTAGAATCCTAGTCACGAGCCCAGTCGATGCACCGCAATTGCTGCGATTTTGCTGCAATTCGACAGTTCGTGTAACAAATTCAATTTCTTGTGAAATTCACCCAGTCGATGCAAGTAAATTGTCGATGCAAGTAAATTGCTGCGACTTTGCTGCGATTTTGCTGCAATTCGACAGTTCGTATAACAAATTCATTTTCTTGTGTACGTCTTGAAATTCATCTCATGCGCGAAAATTCAATGAATATTCAAATTTTTCAATGAATTTCAATTTTTTTTCAGGGCACCCGTGCTTCAGTGGCACGGGCCAAAAAACCAAATGACACAGGGAATTAAATGCACGCTTCGACGCCTGGGAGTGAACCCCTGCAAAAAAAAAAAAAAACCTCTACCGTCTTGGCACATTTTTCCTTCTAAAGAGGGAAAAAAAAAAAACAATGCCCTTTTTTACGTAAAAAAAAAGGCAGAGCAAAGTAAAAAAAGACTGTGCGTAACCCTTCGTCTTCTCATGGGGGCCCCTTTTTTTTTTTTTTTTTCTCAAAAAAAAAAAAACCATCTTCGATAGTGGTCTAACAATCCTATAAAACAATAAATACCATGAATCAAGCAGGTGTAAGGAGGAAACCCCCCTCGCGATGCAATAACTAAGTAGCTCTAATACAGTGCGGCCGAGCAATGCCTCTATCCCGGCGATTAATAAGAGTAACGAGCAGCAAGTAATGCATTAATGGATAATACTGAGTTGAATGAATGGTGATTTATGAAAACAATGTTTGAATGAACATCCGATCGCAAACACTTTGGGTACGTACTCATGTTCCGTACGGTCACCATGAAGGATAATTGTGGCATGGCCCTCCATATTCGACCCACTTCCCCAGACACTTCTCCAGACCGGGGAGGTGGAGTCGGGCAATTAGCATCTAAGATGCAGTTTGTGTTTTGCTCGTAAATCCACCAGGAAAACTATTGCCTTAATTTCATGAGGATCGCTGAAACGATATCACACGCTCCCAGTCAACTTTTGCAGGACAAGAAGACGACAAGCTTAAGCTTGTCGAGCACGCAGTGAATGCGGGGTAAAACGAGAAGTGGTATGATCGGCTTTCGCGTGACTCTCGGCCCATGATGGCATTGTAACGCCGTATGTATCCAAATGCGGGGAGAAGTATATCTCTGTTATTTTTTCAGCCGTAAACTACATAGCGTTCTGCATAGATACATTAGGAATCCGCGCTAAATTCACCGATCAACCTCTGCTCTCCATCCGCCCACTAACTGCCTCCCCCCTCTCTCCCTCCCCCCTTCCTCACCAATGCTATATATATTCGTCCACCTGCTCGTCACATTCCACTGAATTTATTCATCAACTTCATCATCCACCGAGAAAAAAAAACCTCTCCATTCCTCGTGTAACGGTATATCTAGCCAGTTCAACACCAGACTCAAGGACATGTTCACTGACACGTTGTCCTCGCAGATATCCAGAGCCAGGAGCGGTCTTTCCCTAAAGCACACCATGCCTCATCGAATTCCCAAGCTCCCGACGGCTAAACGCTCGGAAGTTCTGTGTATGGGTGCTGCTGGAGTAGGCGTCCTAACGCCTCTTTACCTCATGATGCCAGGTGCGGAAGAGAGATTGGCACACCAGACTGCAAAATGGGCACCAAGATGGGAACGCAACATTACATACTTCGCTCCTCCTGTCCAACGAGTTGTTGAGCGCATGGAGCCACCCATTTCTAGGGCTGTGCAACGCGTTGATAACCGTCTTCCGCTGGAGAAGATGGCAAAAAGGGTTGACTCTGGCATCAGAAGTGGTATTGCTAGGTTCAATGGTCCACCAAAGTCGGTATAAGTAAACAGAGCAATTAAGCTGGCAGAACATGTATGTGGCATGTACGCTAAAATGTAGTAACAAAAATTGACTATTGCGTCCAAATGTTCTTGAGGTCTTTCAACACCTCAGGTCTCACCAGAAAGAAATGGTTCCCACGTTGACCATGACCTCGCTTTTTCTGCCCCAAAAGGCTCTCAGGTGTAAGCGTCCTAAATTAGACGTGTGGTCATGTTCTCGGCACTGTCTTTCGGGCGTGTCCGAGTGCAACTAAAGAAGTGAACAGTAAAATGTCAGTCAAGTATTGTAACCCAATAAATATTGTGCGGGAAGTCAAGTGCTCACGTCTGTCAAAAAGGTAGTAGCTAGTGACAAGAAGGACGGGCAGTCCGACCATTAGGGATGTCCACCTCTTTGCTGCCGCATTGAGCTGCTTCTGTTTCTCAGTTTCACCCTTCACCGACGACTTCTCTTCTCGGTATGCCGATGTTCCCAACCTTGCCGAGCCTCCTGTTTTGGCGTCGCAAGATAATCGGGTAATTACTGGCCTGCCACATTCGTACGCGCCTGTCACAAGACGTAGATGTTTGATAGAAAACGAGCTGGACTGACGGCAGCTGCCGGGGTGCAAGGTATCCAAGCGAGGAGCCGGCAACCCTCGACGCGTGCCATAATGGCCATTACGAGCCAAGAATAAGCTACGCCTTGCCAAGGACGTTCTGAAAAGCGTCAACTCGAACAGCGTCGACATTGTTTTGATGCGTGTTTAGAAGAACTTGCGTTTGTATCCGCTGGATCCAGTGGATACCCGCCCAAGCTGGGCAGGTAGGTAGGTGGCGGGGCGGAATTGGTTGACAGCAAATTTAAGCGGGTGGCAGGTGTCTTGATGGGTCTGAACGTCGTCGCGCTTAGACAAAGGCGCTTCTTGAATCAAGCTCGCCCTGCACAACTCATCATAGCCAGCACACGCCTCGGTCACTGCCATGAACAAGTCTGAACTTCGGTGCACTCCATCATCGCAAGGCATGCAGCCCTCACTCAGAGCCGTGCGGCGTGCAAGTCCTGCACTGGCGAAAGGCAGTGGCGAAAGGCAGTGGCGAAAGGCAGTGGCGAAAGGCAGTATTGGATGTCAATTGGATGGCTGGGTTTCACAGGAAAGCAGTGACAGTCATCATTCTTATGTTTAATCGGGTCAAGTGATAATACCCGTTAGAGATTCAACAGTGCAAGAAAGTCAAAGCCGCCAGGGGTTTTTTTGACCCAACGACAGATCGTGCACGCTGATAAAACCGTAGAGTGCTAAGGAAGCTCAAGTACCAAACTATATAATATAGACAAGGACCCTGGACAATCAGAGACTAATCATCATCCGTGTATCTTGGCCCACTAGCTGCAGGAGTCTCAGGAGCTCCGCCATATGCTGCGGGTGTTGGAGCCCCGTAATAACCACTCGCTCCCGGTGTGGGAGCGGCTGCCGCAGGAGTTGGGGCAGAATCGGGCCCCCATCCACCTTGCCAGCCTGCCCCGGGCGTAGGCGCACTGGCGGCTGGAGTAGGAGCAGAATATGCCCCAGGGGTTGGAGCATTCATTGCTCCTGGGGTCGGGGCACTCATGGCCGCTCCTGGGGTCGGAGCATCGTAAGCTCCTGTGGTTGCACCCGGTGTATAGCCCCACGAATCATTTCCACTGACACCCGGCGTCGGTGCCGAGGCTCCCCAAGCCGGTGTCTTGGATCCGGATGCCCAACCGTCGCCTCCGGGTCCAGAGTACGCTGGCGTTCGCGAGCCGGCGCCAAACGCATCGCCAGCTGCTGGAGTTCGAGCTCCAGACTGCCACGCTGGGGTACGTGAGCCTGAACCGTAAGCAGTGCGACTACCATCATAAGGATTTACTGTCCTCGAGCCGTCAGCC
Source organism: Aschersonia sp. MBC 508 (assembly GCA_030780645.1). Taxonomy (NCBI): domain Eukaryota; kingdom Fungi; phylum Ascomycota; class Sordariomycetes; order Hypocreales; family Clavicipitaceae; genus Aschersonia; species Aschersonia sp. MBC 508. The sequence continues at coordinate 38,298 of JAPFUF010000204.1, read as the reverse complement.
CATGCTGGGGTTCGTGAACCGGAATAATCTTGTGATTTCCAAGCGGGGGTTCTACCGCCGGTCGCCGGTGCTGGTCAAGAGTCAGCATACACGCTCTTCGGGCAGAAAAGCCTTCAGGCAAGAGAACTTACTGCGCGAACCCCAAGCAGGTACTCTTTCAGAGCCACCTGCACTCAGCGGTGTTCTGGATCCCCCCTGCCAAGCTGGCACTCTCTCTCCTCTCCCTCGTCCTGTGCCAGTAGAACCACGACCTCTGCCATGAATGTCGATGGTTGCGCCTGTAGTTTTGTCCTTGAAGCTGAGAGAATCGCGTGGAACCGTGATAGTTTTCCCCTTAGTGTGCAACTCAACCCGGGCGTGGGTATCCGTCGTGTCTTTCACAATACCCAGAAGGCCTTTGTAAGGCCCTTTCTTGATAATCGCCGTCTGGTCAATTGCTCGATCTCGTCCAAACATCTTGACGGGCTGGACGGGTTTGTTCTCTATTCCATTCTTGTGAATCTTTAAAGCGGGATTCATACTAGCCAGATCAGGAGCGGACGTCGCTGCGTTCACACGGCCACCCTTGGCAGCAACTGTGTTGACCATGCCAGCCTTGGTCACAAAGACTCCAGCATTTTCGTTGCTGTCATTAGTGTGAAGGAAAACGAAAGAACGATGAATATGGATAATCTTGCCCTGCCTGTGCTGCCCCGTGTACTCTTTGACAACGTCGTCAAGTCGAATCTCAGAGCCATCCCGATCGGCAGCAACGGCCTGCTTCCTCTTGGGTAGCTTGTTCGAAATTTGGGAGGGCATAGCTTGTCTCATATCGCCATATTGATCTAGAACGACAAGTGACTCCCGATCGATCTTGACAATGCAGCCCACAGTGGTCGGGTCCAGCTGAATCAGATCGTGAAGCGAGAATTGACCCAGTGAACCTTGTCCGCCAATGTCGCTTGCCTCCCTCAAGTCCTTACTGAACACAGTCACTTCCGTGTTGGTTTGGTCTGTCAAAAGGGTAACACGGTCTTCTGAAATCTTCACCACGGTTCCAACTTCATCGCGGTATTTGCTGCCACCAATGACTTTGACGTGATCGCCGACTTTAAACCGTTTACGCAGACCTTTGATGGGCACTTCGATTGTCTGTCCCTCCAAATCGCCTTCTGTCACGGACATTGTGACGATGTCGCCTTGAACGTTAGTGGCCCTGCCCACAACGCCCTTTTGTTCGCCGGAGTAGACCTCGATGATATCACCTGGCAGGTATGTGACCAGCGTGTTGCTGTCTTTCAAGCTAGCAGCAAGAGCCTTAAGATCCAAATTCTCAGTTCCGTCATCGGCACCGGACGCAAATCTTGTAACCTCCTCCAGGGAAGGATTGACATCGGTAACGATAAGCTGTTGGATTTTGACATCCCTGACCTGAAACCCATTTTCGAACTCATCGCCCATATAGGACCAAGTATTGGTCGTAGGGTTGCCTTGAATATAGCGAGGATGTCGCTTTCGAGCCTCAATCTCACTGAATAGCCTTTGAGGTGGCCGCGGTCCTGCAACGCCTGGCCTTTTTCGTTTGCCATCATTGGACAAGGCATCGTCGCGCATTCCATAGTCTAGCCGTGGAATGAATCGTACCTTGGCTTCGAGACCATTTTCGGTCACGTCGAGAACTTGGGCCAGATCCCCGCTATGTTTTGCTGGCCGACGCAGACGGACCCAAGCACCGGGCTCCAGAGAAGGCGTTTTGGTGACCCGCAAGAGCTCAGGCATATCCTTGATGTCAACCAACGTCATCTTCGACCTTGGATAAACGTTGAGCATACCGTCGAGAGCGACAAGAATGTCTGTTTGACGTTGTGCTTCGACATAGATGAAGCCTTTCATCACGGATTGAGAACCGCCTCGTTCAAATGCTGTGGTTATCGCTAACTCATCCTTTGTCCCTACGCGTTCTTCGATTCTCTTCATGATCGAAAGGATAACCTCACGTTCCTTACCCTCTTTGCACCTGACTGCCCAAATGCTAGGATCATCGACACTTGGTAACAACAAGCGTTTTGGTACAACTGCAGAATCCCCAAACCCTTTGGCTGATCGCCTGTTGCCGTATCTCTGTCGAAGAATCTCTGCTTGTTTTTCGGCATCTAGGCTTGACTCGATCTCACGGCGGCGATCGAGTTCCCGATGTCTTCGGTCATCATCGAGTCGCGCACTTTCGGCTATATCGTCCGGGTGCTCGTTATCAATGAAGTCCTCGATTTCTTCACCATCTTTCTCTTCATCTTCTCCCTCATCTTCATCATCAACCTCAGCCTCGATATCAAAGAAAGCATTGCGCCGGTCCCGACGACGCTTTCTCCGGTGACCCTGGTAGAATTGTAAGCCATGTTTATCGGAAATAGCGAGATAATTCGGTTGCGACTGACATGTTGGATATCGTCCTCTTCGTCCTCGCCCTCATCATCCTCGTCACCAGCAATCGACGTCCTTTCTGCATCTGCGTCTTCGTCATTTGTATCATCATCCGCGTCGACGTTTCTGAACCGCGATTCGCGCCTAGTATCAACATCGCTCAGGGCCTGATCGCCATTGCGACGCATCCTAGATGTCGACGATGAAATCTGATCGTCGCCGGCGGCGTCATTGTCTGATAGATCAGCAGGCGCGGGATTGAAGTCATCCTCATCTTCCGATTCGTCAAATCTTGGAGACGTTTTGGTAGCCATCGTTGGTCTCCAGCGAGCGCATGGATGTCTTCGATCCCCTCAGCCGCGAGTCCACGGGTAAAAACGCAAAGCACACCTAGGTCACGGGGGTGCAGTGCAGTCAGGCAGATTGAGCGATGGGTTGAGGGAGGTTTTCGTGCAAGGGGCCCCGGGCGTGGGTGCCAAAATTCCTTCGATGGGGCCGAGTAGCTGTTGCGGCCAAGCCTTCCCAACATGGGCAGAATCATTCATGACTAATCAGATTGGTATCCCGCGTCCGGAGAAACACCCTGAGCCTTGAGGTGGCTGCTGCCAATCGATCGTGTCTATATTATATCATTTGGTCGTGGTCGTATTCAAACGAGATTGTTGATCTAGTTCTTGGTTTCATGATGAAGATGAAGTGTCAAATCGTTGAGAAACGGATCAAATTGCAGAGTCTTAGAGAGAGGGGTGTGCGAAAGAAACCTTATGTAAGCAAAAAAAAAAACTGCGGCCACACCTTCCATTTTAAGATCCCTTTATATTTGAGGCAACGCTCCCCCTTGATGGCGTGAGTTCCCTTAGAAAGTCTCAACCTCCGTTCGATCAAGTGTAATTGACCAAAGAACAGCCACTTCAGAAATTGACTGGGTTCAGAACTGTTATTCGCACGCGGGTGCGGCGAGAAAGTGCTGACCTTTGCATCCTCCCCTCCCGTGCTATCTGTAAGCGCCTAACTAAACAAGCGCTGTTAGGATATGTAATAGTTTAACGAGTATGAGGGTTTCAACGCAGAGGTTCCCACTATACGGATGAGGGGGGCTTTGCGGGGCGTCCACCGGCATAGTACTGCTTCCAATGCTTACGCTATACATGACTTCTAACTGTAATACAAAGAGCTCCAATTCCCTACCTTAAATGCTTCACCTCGCAGAACAATGAATTTTGAGTAGCTCGCTTCACATAAATAACCCCTAGGGCGGACTCCATGTCGCGTTCAGGTGTGGCGCATGATAGTAAGACGCTCATGGGAACAGCATTTTTGCTTCATAGTCTCGAATGACTTCTGGGGATGAACGTGCCTTCACGAACTCGTATCAAGTGTTGATGCGATGCCCAGCAACATCATGCCCATGAGGGGACCATAGAATGGGCCTCTCGCGCAATGGCAGCAGGAGCCTGGCTCAGGGCCGAGCTTCGTCAAGGTCCGAGATCCAGGTAGACCGCTCACCCCTAAGAAAGACGAGTTCCCCAGATACCTCGGCCAGCACTGATGCCGAGCCATTCTCCGTAATCAGTATTTCGCAAGTTGGGAACCCATCCAATGTTGCCAACCTCGTATTCGCATTCCCAGCAAGCCACTGGGTTTCGGTGGTTATCCTGTTGTGTTGCGCCGTTCAAAGAAGTCCCGAGACTTGGGGTCTGATTTATGAGATCCCAGATCAAAACCTGGCAGTCGTCGCCGCCTGAAGCTAGGGTCCCGCGTCGAAGTGGCGACCATTCGACGCAATTAATGGGTCCAGTGTGTCCTTTGAGTTCAAGAAGCGCTTGGCCTGGCTGTCGAACGTCTAAAATACGTATCGTACCAGAGTCTTGAGCAAACGTTGCCAGCAAATGCGTGTCATGTGGAGATGTTGCAAGACGGAGCAAAGGTGGTGGGCTGCCAATTGCCTGTTGAGAATAGGATGGGCTTGATCGGCCATTGCCTTCTAGGGATGATGTCAGAACCAATGAGAAAGCGAGTTCGAAGTTGGGAATTGTAAAAGCCAACGGTCTTCGTACCTCTTTCCTCTTTGCCGGTGGGCTCATATATGATAGTCGAGTGTTCTAAGCTACGCAGGTCAAACATTCGGACACTTCCATCCTGCCCGCAGCTCACAAAAACATCTACACTATTGGCGCAGAAGCGAACATCATACACCTCTTTGTCATGCGCGATCAGCTGCGTTTTGGCAGTCAGGGAGGGTATGTCCCAGATCGTGCAAGTTGTGTCGATGCTTGAGGTTATGATCAGACTTGGCGAGACCGTATTCCAATCAAGAGACGTTAGGGGAGCCGTGTGATCTGGAGTTTTGGAATTTGACAAGAGCGCCAGGGGTGTCAACTTGGTGATAGGAGCAGTGTCTCTGCTACCTCGCGATACGTTATTGCTTTGAGGGTTTGACGTTTCGGATGGCAATGACCAGAGTCGCAAGTGGTCGCCCGACGTGGCAAGGAGATCTGTCGACTGTTTCTGCGACGAAGGCGGCTCCCAGAGAAGTCTTGTAACAGGATACGAATGGGTCGCTTCGGCCACCTTGGTAAATTCTAGACTACAGCTCGACGTGCCGGGAGGGAAGACAGCGTGTCCAGTGGTTGCCACCTGGCTGTCGAGGATTTGGATCTGTAGAAATTAGGGGCCCGCAAAAGAATATGCGACTGAGGCGCAAAGAGAACGTACGAAGTTATGACCGTCTTCAAGATAGCTGCCAATAGCTACCTTTCCAGAGCCGTTGCCTTGGGGAGGCCACTTGCACCAATCGAATGCGTATACAGCCCAGGGAGCGGGATAGTGACTGGGCCCGGGCTGTGTTCCTGGCAGGTTTTGCCCCAGGTTCCCTCCTGCACTGTCGGACATGCTCGAGTCGGTTCGAGGCCTTATGTCGGCGAGGCCGAGAGGCGTATTTGAGAAATTTCTCTGGGGTCCAGGGCCGCCGTATTTGCTTCCATCCGAAGGCGACATTAAGTGGGAAGGACCCCCCGGCGTCGTTGGGGTATATGCATGGTAACTTGTCGAAGGTTCGAAGCCGGCAGCAGGACTTGATCTTGAGTACGAGTGAGAATGGGGCATAGAAAGTGAAGGTTTCGAAGGTGCCTGGTACTCATGAGACGCTGGCGATTGCTGATGTCCGTGCTGATTCTGCTGTTGAGAGGGAGGCCCCGAGGATGGCGGCGGCATCGTGCTATGCATGGTCGGGAGAACTGGTGCTGTACTGGCCGTGACGGCAGGCGGGCGCGCTGACAGTCCGCTCTGTTGTGGGACGTTTGGCGCGCCCGAGCTTGCGTGCTGCTGGTGATGGTGATGTTGAGTCTGAACGGAGTGGTTGGCGCTCTGCGGCGGGTTGATCTGGGGCGCATAATCTCTAGGGGAAGGCATCTGCTCATGCGGGCTGGCAGCCACGCCTGGCATGTGCAGTTCGTCCTGCTGGCTGCCGAGATCCGCAGAAGATCCTGAGCTGACCTGCCTTCGAGACTGTGGTAATTGCAAGGAATGGCTCATTGATGAGATGTGCTTCGAGACTGGCCACAATTTGAGCTACTCTGGTGGAACGTTGCCCGGGGCCTTTGATAGTCCGTGAAGATGTCAATTCGACTTCAGTCGATTGGGGAAGCCAGGGGCAGACGGGCGCGGGGCGGCTGATGTGTACCAGACCCGTCCTCGGAACTGCAATGCCTTCAACCAGATGTGCTAGAGCAAGCAGTAGGGCCACCGACCCGAAATTTCGAGCTACTTGATCCAGCGACGGAGGGATCGGCCGTGTGAATTGACTCTTGGACAGCGAATTGCAAACCGGGTGGGTTTGGTGAGTTTGCATGCATGCGTGTCTAAGGCGGCTTGACAATTTGATGGGTGTTTCGAGGCTGGTCTTCCTTTGGCACCTGCCTCTGCTTATTCACCTACTTGAACGTTTCCAGCCTACTCGCGACACTCGCGCGTCTACCGGTGGAGCGCCATCTAATAAAAAAGTGTAACGGCACTGTTTCTCAATGATTCCATAAGCATACGAGTAGGCCATCGGCCATCTATACCCTTCTGACAGCGCTGATGCAGATTGACATTGTTCCTGGGTTTGGCGTTCGCGCACATGGGTGCTACATGTCGGGGATTCACTCAATATGCAGGGAATCAATCACCTGACGATCACTTGGGCGCATTAAGCTTTCCCGTCTGGAAGAATTCTGAGACGATGGCATCAAAGATCGTGCACACAGCAAGTATACATGAACAAACCCCCCCGCCCCCTTTTTCGACTTTCAGCGGAGGATGTCAGGGATGAGCGAAGCAGGAATGACGACAATGTCGCCAAGAGGAGGTTTGCATACCTCAGGTAACTAACCTATAACAGAGATTGCGGTAAGGGCATCCGCTCGCTTCGCAGTGTCTAGACTCAAGAGTTTCTTTCTTGCCCGAACAGGTGAAGGATTGCGGACTCATTTGGGGTCCTGGACCAAATACTTGTGAGCCGAGGACCTTTGCTCATGTTTGTCGCGGTCTACTCAAAAATAGCAGATAATCATCATGGACTGAATCCTTGAAGTACCTGGCAGGTTCTTCCAGTGGGGGAGACCGTCTCAAGGTGTGCCTGTGGGGAGAGAGAGACCTCAGTGTTCTGGGCAACATCGCTAGTACACGATTAGGGCATCTGTGATAAACTGATTAGTACTAATAAGCAGGTCAATACCTGAATTACAGTGAGTCTGCATACTACCAGGAACCTGGTAGGTACTACTTGGTTACCTAGTAGGTACTACTTAGTTACCTAGTAGTAAAGCAAGTACTGCGTAAGGTAGTAGTTGCTTCGAATAGTCCAATTGGCTCAAGCCCATTTTCGGCTCCGCAGACGTAATACGCTTGAGGGAAGTCTGTATGATTGGGTGGACTCTCAGGCCAGCGACTGTGTTGCCGTCAGTCTCATAGCGCGGTCATCGTGGCGCTTCTTCGAGCTCGTCTCCTCTGCCCGTCCTGTACAATGGACTCGTAACGCTCGAATACGTGTTCCTAAGCGAAAGGCTGCAATAGTGACGGTACCAGGCATTTCCATTTTCTGCGGATGCGACCTCCGAAATGTCAACACTGTTTCCCGAATCGTCAAAACAATCACTGCGTTCGCTCACTCAATTCGAAAAGCCCGATACTCGACCCAATCGTGACCTAGACGAGGAGCTTGCTCGCAACCCTTCTAAATCGTGTGCTGGCCGCCGAACTGCGTCTATAGGCCCGAAATATCAGCGCCAGGAAAATGCCCTGTTCACCGGGCCACCGGCCCCCATCGCTGCGTCCGCGATAAGTTACCATTTGCCATCAAGCTCATCATGTCATGCTCGCGAAACAGGCCAGCGACCATGGGACATGGTGCGGACAATTGGAAAATCCATCGGGCAGATCATGTTCGATCAAACAATCGACAGAGATGCAAACTGCATTGGACGTCCAGACCCTCTTTGGCGGGGCATGCGACGGCGGGAACGCGGTATTGAAACAGAAATTCAGCAGTTATTAGATTTCCAAGCTGCAAGCTTGCTTAGAGGCCACCAAGTCGCATCAAGGTCGCCAGTCCAAGATGGCAGCAGTGGCTACGACTCCAGTGACGCAGGCAGCAGTACATCAGCCGTCGGCCGTTGCTCCGCAGCAATGCCAATGCTCAAGAGCCCGTACATTGCGCCTTACGCTACGTCCGACGGAAACCTCATTCCACTCAGACAACCAGTCGAGACCAAAATTCCAGGTTTGCGATCAATCAGGGCAGGCCTGGCAGAAGCGATGAAATCGCTGGCTGAACTGCGACGTGAGGAGCTTGATTATATCGACGATGCTCTACTAAAACGGGAATCAGTGCTGTATCTGTTGGATAAGCTAAGCGCGAAAAGTCTGGCAATACATTCCGAGATGGAAGCGCTCCATAACGGCCTTGAAGCGTCATTGGAAAAAGAGCTAAGCGAGCTCGAGGAAAGTTACTCAAATGTAGAGCAACAAATCGACGAGCTGAAAGAAAACCTGAAGAAGCTGCAGGACCAGCAACGCCGACTTCGCATTCAGATGCAGGAAGTCACCTGCAAGAGAGACGCAAGACTTAGTGGATATCGGGGAGCTCTGGAAGCTGTCAATTCTGACCTCAGGACCCTTGTGCGCCAACCGTCCGTCTTGCCCTTAGATCCATATCTACAGAGTATGACCGAAGATGGTGACTTGAGAAGTTTATCGTCAACGGCCACCATTAGATTTTCGAGCCTCCCTCGTGAGCTGAAAAGTCCAGAACTTGCCAAGATGAAGTGGGAGACTGAAATTTCAACATTGCAAAAAAGAAGATTACAGATAGATCACGATCGAATAGCGTTGGAGGAGGGCCATGTGCTGTGGACAAAGATCATTACGTTTGTGTCAGAATTCGAGACGGAGCTTTGGCATATGGTGAGACACGGTGTCGATCCTAGCCTCCTTAAGAGCAATCACGCGATATACCAACAGGACCTCTCGCCAAGCCCGATGGCCAGCATGGACGTGGTTTTCGCACAGCTGGAGCAGGCCTTGGACACGGCCGAGTCAAGGGGCTGGAAGCTTCTCATTTGTTCCATAGGGGCCGAGTTGGAGGCTTTTAAGGAAGCTCGGAAAGTGCTCACTGAGCTGCTACGTCAAGTTGCATCGGCTCAGCAGAAGGAAGCTGGACTTGACCAGTTTGGTAGCCGAGTCTCAACGACAGCCAACGTCAAAGCTTCCCCAGTCGATGAGGTCGATGACGAATCGCCTGAGGGGAAAGTCATCACGCATTCGAACAAGGCAGAGCATCGATGCAGCGAAGAGACCCCTTGACATGTGAACATGACCAAGATCAAGACAGCGCCGACGAGGTTCTTTTTACCTCGCTGCTGGACATAGCGATGTACGAATATGCAAGACGGATCCATTTGGGCAAGCATAGAACTTGATAGCTTGAAGACGTCCGAGTTACTGAGCTGCGGGCGCATCTGATGGCCTCGATGCAGCAAGCCAAGTTCTTCCGGACCTGACCATCGCAAAGCAGACTTCTCGCGCCTCCAAGTGCGCATATGCTCTATGTGAGTAAGCCATGGCAGAGATTTTCACTAAACTTAACCGTCACAAGGTCCGTCAGCCTTCGAATTGACCAGAAGAGAACGTCGCACGCATACATTGCGGTAAGACATCGTTGGCCTGTGTGAGTGGAAGGATAGACGCGGTGTAATGCTGAAATATAGTGAAGTCAAAAATCAATTCAAACGCTATTCACACAGAGTATCTCTGAATTCAGACCGTAGTGTATCCGCCACTAGAGAAGCATCCCAATTCGTTGTGATCAACCTGTTTGTCCAAAATACTCATCCGCGTAGCATCTTCAGGGGCCGAAAAATCTGGCCGTCATCGCCTCCTTTCGAAGAACCCACTGGAGCCGGCGATAGCAACAGACTGGTCCATCACCCATTCGCCAACACCAAGATATTTCTCAATCCATTTCGAAGCGTCCTTGTTCTCGCCTGTTATCTTCTCCGTTCTAAAACTGGGCCTGACGATCCCTCGACAGTGGGCCACTGTAAGCGACGGTTGCAAGAAAAGCAATTAGTTCAATGGGAAGTTTACTCACGTCAGTCCAGTGGACCTTTTCATGCCTGCCAAGAAAGCCGAAACTACCGAGCAAGAACTTTCAGCTCCCTCCGCGCCAGCCAAGCTGGAGTATCGTAGTTCGACTTACTGAGAACGGCATCGAAAGCATAGTGCGTCAATCGTCCGACCTTTGACCAGAGCCCCAAAGTCAGCAGGTTAAGAAGCTGCCAACCAGTCTTAGAAGAGCAATAGTCAAGCATTGTTTCCACTCCGGAGCCCTGAAAGCAAGGACTCGCAGATCGAATACAAATGAGCCGCGTTCTTTGGGAGGAACAGATGGTACTTACCACCATGATGTCGACGTTCTTCGGTGGAAATGACGTTGGCTGTGGTGGTGAGTAGGTCGGAGAGCCGATTCTGCTATCGTTTGTTGTCGAAAGTTTGATTGCGATGATTAATAGCTAGATTACTTCCTTGTGGTAGGAATGACTTGCGCGGCTGCGCGAGTTGAAGTCGTATGGTGGTCTGCCACTATAGTGCCGTTGGTCGCGTTGCCGTCCGCTTGGTTTCACGTGAGCTGACTCATGCTTAGCTCCACGATGCTTGCGGACTGACCCCTCAGCCAATGATTAACTACAAACGATTGCAGGGCAAGCTAAGTAGATCTTCTCTACAATGCATCAACGACTAGTTCCTGATTCGAGCCGCTTGTGCATACGGGAGGATCCCGTCAGCCGATAGACATCACCCAAGCGATACCTCAAAATCTGTTGCTTCTTGAACTATAAAGAATTGTGATCATCGAATGGGCTTCATGTGAATAAAACCCTGATCCGTGTTCGCTTCATCATCTCGTTTTTCTATCAAACAGACATCGCCACAGAGCGTCCAGGAGTTCTCGTGTTGGGCGGGACGGTGAGCTTTTTCGGCTACAGGACGGGAAAATGGTGTGACGGTTCTCGCCGGGTATTTTGTGAAGATGTCGCATCAATTTCGAACATGAAAGCAAATGCTATCTGTTGGTTAAGTGGTGACATCAGGCGCATGAGGTGAATAAGCCCAACATGCTCAAAGATTATGCTATACTGCTTGCGAGCTTGCACTTGATTATCAGGGCCGTACATACATAAGTCCTGGGAGAAGAAATGTTCAAGTGGTTCAGGGACCGCGTGTTGAGTGGGGATTGTTTTGCTGTAGTCCGTACGGAGTACATACCTCTAGGTATCTTACTCCGTACTCCGTGCCACTGTATGTATGATCAAAGTTTTTGTTGAGTTCGAGTAGAAGACTGCCGATCATCCCCATAAACTGCACCGGACCAGCTTGGACGCCTTTCAGCCACCATCTGTGGCTAAAGAGCGGGATGCACGAGTCGTAGGCGAGTTCAGTACCTCGAAATGACCAATTACTATTGACTTGAGAGCGCAATCCAGCCTATCTGGGCTGGGGCAGAGCTCATGGCATAAGACTTCGTGTCACAGAAGATGGGGGCAACGGACTATTTTCGGCACAATGGGTTTCAACATCTCCTTAGCTCTGCTTTGGTGTCTTGGCAACCAGAGCTTGCTAGTACTGCCTGCATGTACCTGCTACCTCTAGGCTGGACTCTCGCCTTTGCATGTTCGACTGAGGCTAAAAGAATGCAAGCTGAGAAGCTAAATATTACCGTTCTCGTAGCTGCTTCCAACCGACATTCGTGAACAGCTTGAAAACATGCTAGTTACTTTACCTACCTACCTGGGCACCCCTCAGGTAGGTAGGCAGGAACCTAGGTAGGTAGATATCAAGGTATTTGAGATGGCAACCTAACATGCCTTTTGTCGATTTGGATGGATAGAGCCTCGACTCCTGCCCCTCCGTCATGATTCATTTCGTTGTCTCGGTACGCAAGCCCTCAGATAAGAAACCGTTGCATCCCTGATCGTGCGGCGAATGCATGCAAATGTTGTCCGTAGGGTCTGAAAAGTCATACGTACATACATAGCTCGCAAGAAGCCAAGGAAATCGATTGGCTGTAGAAGACCCAGGCGGGTAAGGCGGGGGGCCTCCTACCGCCCATGAGCCCACCAGCCCACCAACGCCAACAATTTAATGTCTCGAAGCTGTACATCGCTACGCCCATCGTCTCCGACCCCACCAGGATGAACCCATCTTCTCCCACCTCAATTCCTCCATCCTTGTGTTTGTCTAATCACTGTCGAGCCTCTTGATATTTTGAGAGCATCATTCTCTCGGAAAGCCAGGAAGGAAAGGCACCGCCGAAGTCAGATTGCATTCAAAAAACTGTCTTCAACACGTTTTTTTGATCAGGTTGGTTCGTTCCTACCGCTCTTGCCTCTCATTCTTGTCTCGGACTCAGCAATCAAGCATTTTCGAGGACAAGGCAGCCTCCTCTGCTCCGCTTGGACTTCAATCACACACATGATCTCTATCAAAATTGGGCTATATTGTATACTCACATGATGATGACAGCTTCGCCGCTCCTTCCCATCAGCAGTGTCTTGCATCGGCAACAGACATTTGATCCAACGCTCAACACGTTTGCGATAATGTCACCTGGCCGCGGTCGAACATTCAGCATCATGGCAGCTACTCAGCAAAACCATCTTGATACTGGCGGCAGGGTTGCCTGGCTGGCTTCACTCGATACCGCATATAGTCCGGAGTTTAACTACCGCCGCTCTTCCATCATCTGTACCATCGGTCCCAAGACCAATTCTATTGAAGCCATCAATAAGCTGCGAGACGCTGGGCTCAATGTTGTTCGGATGAATTTCTCTCATGGCTCCTACGAATATCATCAATCTGTCATTGACAACACGAGGGCTGCTGTCGAATGCCATGCTGGTCGCCCCGTTGCCATCGCGTTGGATACGAAGGGTCCGGAGATCCGTACTGGCAATACGGCCAATGATGATGATATTCCTATTTCAGCTGGTACGATCATGAATTTCACCACTGATGAGAAGTTTGCTACAAGCTGCAACACCGAGAACATGTAAGTCCACAATGGGATTAAAAGATGTCTACCTTATAGCCTCCAGTGCTTCTTATGGCAACCACTAATCTCACCTGGGAAAAATCTCAGGTTTGTGGACTATAAGAACATCACCAAGGTGATCGAGCGCGGTCGTGTAATCTACGTTGACGACGGCGTTTTGGCTTTTGATGTGCTAGACATCAAAGACGATAAAACTATTCAGGTCCGCGCGCGAAACAATGGGTTCATTTCATCCAGGAAAGGAGTCAATCTGCCCAATACCGACGTTGACCTTCCGGCGTTGTCTGAGAAGGACAAAGCCGATTTGAGGTTCGGTGTCAAAAACAAAGTCGATATGGTCTTTGCTTCCTTCATTCGTCGCGCTCAGGACATCAAAGACATCCGCGATGTTCTTGGCGAGGAGGGCAAGCAGATCCAGATCATTGCAAAAATTGAGAATCGCCAGGGACTCAATAACTTCCAGGAAATCTTGGATGAGACAGATGGTGTTATGGTTGCCCGAGGTGACCTAGGCATTGAGATTCCTGCTGCTGAGGTATTCGCCGCGCAGAAGAAGCTCATCGCTATGTGCAACATTGCTGGAAAGCCTGTTATTTGCGCCACTCAAATGCTGGAATCCATGATAAAAAATCCTCGGCCTACCCGTGCTGAAATAAGCGACGTGGGCAACGCTGTCACGGACGGTGCCGACTGCGTCATGTTGTCCGGCGAGACAGCCAAAGGTAATTACCCGTGCGAGGCTGTGAGAGAGATGCATGAGGCATGTCTCAAGGCGGAGAATTCTATCCCATATGTGTCTCACTTTGAGGAAATGTGCACACTCGCACAGCGACCCGTCAAGATCGTTGAGTCTTGCGCCATGGCGGCCGTTCGTGCTTCGCTCGATCTGGCTGCTGGAGGCATCATTGTTCTGTCCACCTCCGGCGAATCGGCCAGACTTCTGTCCAAATATCGCCCTGTATGCCCGATCTTCATGGTAACACGCAATGCCACAACTTCTCGATTCGGCCATTTATATCGAGGCGTCTACCCGTTCCTTTTCCCAGAGACAAAACCTGACTTCAACAAGGTCAACTGGCAAGAAGATGTTGACCGACGTATCAAATGGGCCGTCAACCACGCATTGGAGCTCAATGTTCTGACTGCCGGAGACACCGTTGTTGTCGTACAGGGTTGGAAAGGAGGCATGGGCAACACCAATACTGTGCGGATCGTCCGAGCTGAGCCCGAGCATCTGGGAATTGGTCAAGCGTAGAAAGACGGGTCAATGGAAAAGTGGTAAACGATGGACGTCTCCGAAATGAGGAACAAGAAATTGGCATGTGTAGGAGGATGATCATTCGAATTCACCGATAGACAATTACAAAATATGACTCGCAACAATGCATGTGAGTTGGCAACCTCGAAAATCTCGGTCCAGGACTTGCATCTTGCTAGGCGACTATCTTGTATAGGGATGCATATGCAGAGATGGAATCCCTAGTCTCGCTATACTGCAATGAGAAAAAAACAGTAGGGAAAGACCTGGCATAATTAACTACTTCTTGCCCATGCCAGCGTGTTTCACGGATGGCCTTCTCTTAAAGGTAGGCAACATAAGAACGCTCGAAATCCCTGCCGACCTCTTCCCTCAATGTTGTTCTTTTCTTCTTTGCTTCACCACGAGAATGACCGACTCGCTAGGGCAACGGCCTTTCCTTACGCAGAGGCATGGTTATCTTGACTATGGCGGGGTACAAATAGAGCGAATCAATAAGGAGTGTGGCGCTGTCATCAAGCATGCAAGGAGCTGAAAGCGAGTCTCAATCTAGACTGAAGGGATAAATGTCAGTCTTTCAAGCCGTAATTCCTGCCGGTTGAGGGAAACGTACCAATGATCGGTATTAGCAAGCACCTCCCACGATGATGACTATTCGGTTTCATCAGCATCGTATAGCTTGTAGATGATAGGTCGAGTGTATCAAGACTCGGTGCAAATATTACCAACAATAAATAGCGTTCAGCCTCCAAATCTTGCTTGCGGTCGTAATGTCTGTGTACTTGACAGTCGTCCAGGACGATCAAGTTGATAGAGTCCCCTCCAGTAGCAGCACATCGGAGGTGGGCTCCCTTCCGTTGAATGCAACTCGGGCTCGAGCTACCTTATGAAGTATAACGGTGCCTTCCTCTAGAGACCAAAATGTCAATGCAGCGTTCATAACTCGTCTTTCATCGTACGATGCCTGATCTGCTTCAAGCTATCGATCGTGGCAGCAAGGTGTGAGAAACCCGGGGCATCCTCGCCGAGGCCCCAAGCAAACACACCACCGAGTTGCTGCGGTGCCATAATCTCCCGTATTTTCTGGCCAATGACTTGTTCCGTGTCAAAAGTCCACCATCTATGCTCCTCTTGATCCCAGTAGCCGAAACTTCCGTCCTCGAAATATTGTCCTTTGGCAAGGGAGCGAGTGAATGATCGTTCGAGATCGAGGGGTACTTCATCATGCCAACTGAATGCGGCTATTCTTCCCAAATCGGCGCCCGTCTCCGGGTCTTCCAGGAGTTGCACAGGACAAGTCAGCAATTGAGAAGGATCACACTTCTCTGTCATGGCCCATTTGACAAAGTAGGCAAGTCCCAGATTAAGCATTTGGGGGGGAACTCCTAATTTTATATAATTCTGGATGGATTTCAACGATGCAGAAACACCACTTTGGTGTTTCAGGATAGTATCACGCCTATTGAGCAAGTCATATGTCATCACGTTGATGAAATCAACTTGATCTGCGATTCTCGGGATAGTTTGCGAGGTGAAGGCCATTAGGTCCCTTTTTAGCCCGGGAACAGCAATGGAGAGCAATTTATCTTGACCGATGGCGGCCCTCGTATCAGTCAACATTTGGATAAAGGCTTCGATCTCCCATTCTCGTTTCTCATTGGGAATGAGCTTGTAGTCGTCTCGATTGCCACTTGGGACCATCTTCATTAGCTTCATAGCTCTATATGGATCACCTTCGTCACTTACCCTGGATATTCCCAGTCAATATCTATTCCGTCGGCTCCTGTGTAGTCGATCATTTGCTTAACATTATTGCACCAAACCGCCCTTGAGCCGGGATCCCTGTTTGCTTCTTCGAACCCAAGGGAATCTCCCCAACCCCCAATGGCGATCATAATCTTGGTTTGGGACGGAAAGCGTGAGCGTGTACCGTTGACGGTAGTAAACAAAGGAACATCGATCAGTCCTTGACGGGAATTGAAGAAATCTGATTTCATGAATGCGAGGATAACGTGGGTTATACCATCAAGTAAACCCGGCTCTTGTGGTATGACATTATGTTGACTACCGATCAATCAGAGACGAAGCTAGATCTTTGACTGGAGAGAGCTTTACCCAGTGAGATACATCACACATCTCGTCGATAGTGCCGTAGCTGGGGCTGGAAGAATCCAAAAAAAGAAGGCCCCGGTCACAAGCTGTCTGATTCGCTGCATATCGTTGAGTATATGCCGTTCTCTATTCTGAAGTATGATTGGTGCCCGAGCTGCCTGTCAGGTGAAAGTCCTAGTGGCTTGGGTGGCCAATGAAGCAGGTCGTTCAATGGTCGCTGAAGCTTTAGTGATAGGTACTTGACGTGCGTTCTAGAAGTCGTAGACGGTCCCTTGTATAAGACTGTGCTTGATGCAAACGACCTTGCTTCGTTCCTACTTGTCAAAGACATGTGTTGTGAGAGCTGAACCTCCCGTTCGTTTGATCGGACCAGAAAACTCACGAACTATGAACTCGTGATTTGTATTGCAGTCATGGAGAAACGGCAGATACAATGGGGGTTCTTCCTTGCTTTACAGGAGAGTTGCCGGCGGAATAAGTGGAGACGCATTTGAACAGGGCGGTCGTAAAAGTTCGTATCCAATCGTGGTGATCACGTTCAAATATGGAGTCAAAGAATCTGCCGGTGTCTACTCTGAACTTGAAATGGTCGGAATCTAAACTGCACGATCCTCAATTGCCCTGTCTATGAGCCTAAGAAAATTGTTTGGACAATCTCGAGGCACCCTGGCTCGTGATGCTTTCTAGCTAGCGCGATGTTCGAGAATTTGTGCACCCTGCCGCTGCAGTCGGATATATTTGCGACAGCTCTGCATCCTTGTGAAGCTCTTCTTGCAGTCGGGCTAGCCAGCGGCCATGTAGAAGCATTTCGACTCCCAGGACAAAACAGCAAGGATGGCAGACACAGCACTTCCAACGATGGAAAGGACACAGTAGAGTCTGTCTGGAAAACCAGAAGGCACAAGGGAAGCTGCAGAAGTCTTGCGTTCAGCCATGATGGACGAGGTAAGTCAACCCAGACAGCCCGATCACCAATCGCGGCGAGCTGACACGGCCGACAGCTATGTACTCAGCTGGAACCGATTCGTTGGTGAAGTACTTTGATTCCAACAGTGGCGAGGTTGTTTCGAAAATGTCAGTTCCCAGGACAACTCCGGTAACTGACGCCCCGACATTGCTACATGTCCTCAACCCTCAATGTCTCCTTCTAGCGACCGACTTAGGTGCCCTACACCTTTTCGACTTACGAGATGGTGATTCTCACAGGAAACCCAGTCAGACGCATTTCCCTCATTTGGATTACGTCTCATCTATCACAACACTTCCCGCGTCAGAGGAAAGCGCGACCGGACTACCCAAACAATGGATCAGTACCGGTGGAACAACTCTAGCAGTTACAGACGTACGCCGCGGTGTTATGATACGCAGTGAAGATCAGGAAGATGAGCTTCTTAGCACCTGTTTCATGACTGGAATGGGCCCCAAGAATCACCGAAATAACGGCATGGCCGTCGTTGGTTCGGGCAGCGGAGTTTTGACACTCTGGGACAAGGGCTCCTGGGATGACCAGCAGGAGCGAATTATTGTGGACGGTGGAAAGGGTGGTGGCGAAAGTGTAGATGCCATGACGAAAGTTCCCGAGCATGTGAGTCGTGGTAAGAAAGTTGTGTGCGGCATGGGTGATGGCAGCCTTCGAATTGTCGACCTCATTCGCAGGAAAGTCGACAGATCTACCTCTTTGAGGCACGATGACATGGATGCGGTGGTATCGCTTGGCTTCGACAACAGGGACAGACTCATCAGCGCTGGTGGGCCGACTGTCAAGATATGGGACACTTTGTCCGGTCTACCAGAAGAAAACGATTCCGAGGACACGGGGCAGGAAGGACTCGAAGAACCGGGCTTGAGAGACAATCACGATGAAATCGGTGACAGCGATGAAAGTGATGGTGGCAACAGAGAAAGGGCGGATGGCTTACAGCGACGTATGAAGCGACGTAAAGATACACATAAAGGCAAGCTGGGCCCCATGGGGGCTCATGGAATTCTGGGCTTTGAAGGACTCGATTAGATATCTTGGAGCCCATGTCCTTCATCCGCCGCAGCCCAAATCACATAAATACGTATTTCGACCATATCGAGGGGTCAGCTACCACGCCTCAGCGAAGTGAGGCAATGTGATGGGGCAAGAAACATAGCGTCGTTGAAACGATCAAGGTTCGGATCTAAATGAGAGGCACGACTAATATCAAGCAGCACCTATACTTCGATGATTAATATTCAGGAGTGTGTAAAATTTATCCAGGTGCGTAAGTGCACCTTGTGGACCTGTATCATGGAACTAAGTGAGAAAAGCCTGGATCATGCCAATTGCAGTGACACTGATTGCGCCCTACTCTGACCGCATGTGCTCCAGAAGTCCCTCCACTTTCGTGATAATAACTCTGAACGCAGGCTCCAGTCTGGCTTCGTTATATCTGCGAAAAATCGTAAAGTTGTACAATTCTGTTGATCTCTGAGGTTACGAAGGTGTCGAATGTCGATAGCCAACACAAAGACGGCGAATTCTCTGACCTATCCGGGTAAATGCTCAGAATTGTGGCGCCCGGCTCATCATCATAGCTGCGTGCATTCTTGCGTGTACTTGCGTGTATGGTGCGTCTCAATGTCAGGTTTATGTGATGATCCCATGAGACCCAAACCAGTAGTAACTGAATCGAAACATCCCTCGTTGATTGAGGCTTGACACGTCCAGACAAGGTAATAGGTGGCAAAGATTCCATAGAGTCATTGTCTCTTATGAATTATGCTTCGGAAAATCGACCAGCTTCCCCGTCCCGCTGTCTCCCAGCGCGATTGCTGGATCGTGCATTAGATGGTGCAGCAAGTGAGCCTACGATCGAGTGCCCATGCCATGCTGACATTTATCAAAGATGATTCGGACTGAAAATGTAGTTCTTCGAGCTCGAGTGCAAGTATCTGTGTTGGTTCCAGGCCAAGCGATGTTTTGAATGTTTTAAACTCCAGGGAGGTGTAAATAACTCCATTGCGCCGTGTCATCCTCCTTTCGCAGTTCATTTGAGCGAGCAGTTGCCGCTTCGTCAGAAGGTGCGGAAAAGCGCTTGGATGCGCTCATGGTTAGGTCCTCGTCGTAAATGACAACTGAAGGTAGGACTTTCGGGTCACGAAATGTTGTAGTACGTGGCGCCTTTCGGTTGGCCCGATCATAACTGTCCCGTTCGCCGCGACGGCGTTGACGTTTATCAGACTTGTGGCCATTTTCTCTTACACTGCTATGCCTCGCAGGGCAAGCATCAAGAAGGAGAGGCATCATCTCAGAGCCGCTATATGTTGTGGGCACACACACGTGCGGTATTCCCTTTCGTATACCGATTGCCTTAGCAAGACCGACAGCCGAGGCTCCTCCAACACTGATCACAACGTCGCGGTCGTCAATGCGAGAGACTGCGTCGTCCACGACTCGCGCGGGTACGTTGACAACGGCGGAATCCAGTATGCGGGAATGCAAATTCGGAATTAGACTTTGGATGCGGCGAGCCAAAGATATCCTGGAGGGACTAGAAACAATGAGAGGTGAAGACACGCGAAGGCGCCCAAGCTCGGTGGGAAGGCGGTCAATAGTACCCGGGCCGTAGACGATTCGTGGTGCTCCAGTGTCTGGATGGGAACCTTCAGTTCTGGTCGATTTTGACGATCCAGTCGACGACCCAACGAGAGATTTGCGGCTCTTGGAGCCTGAGCCAGCAGATGAAGAACTCGCTCGGCGATGTGTGATGGCAGCGGCATCAGCAGCAACTAGACTGCCACCGCCAGCGATGCCCACGCCCTGGGGCGGGTGGCACCTCGCGACTGAACCAGACAGTGGCGATGGTGTGATGGAGGCGGTGATCGAAATAGATGTGTCGGCCGAATGCGATGCAACGAAAGTTTTCATAACCTTCGTGAGAATTGGGTTTGGTGCTGTCTTTTGAGAATACTCATCGATCCGGGGCTCGGATCGGGCGCGACACGGCGTTTCGACGGTGTCTTCGGTGATGAATTGAAGGTTGAACGGGGCCGAGTTGACTCTCGATCCTCGGAACTGGATAGCAGCCCGGAGATCGAGCCCCATTTCCTGAAGTCAACAGGGCTCCAAGGGCGTCCTGAGCAATCAAGAGTGTCCGAGACAGAGAAGGGCTTAGCGTCCCGGGGGCGTGGCGACAATGACTAAAGCCTGGACTAGTGCAGAATCAGAAATTGATCTAATGCAGGCATTTGTCCCACAGGCTGTGTGTCCAACGGGGAAATACCTGCTCGGCCAGATACGAAGTGACACTTTACTTGCAACTTCCATACGGCCGCTGCACTGGTTTTAGGGCTACAGCTTGATATCAAGATGATACTCATCCGAAGCAGATGCGACACCGACTAGTGAATGCTTCAAGACCGATGAACACCACTTCGCGCGCCCGCTTGGTGAACACACATTTTCATAGGGTAAAATATCTTTGCAAAGCGCGCGAGGGGCACCACGGCCGGTGCGAAATAAGTAATGATCACGTGGTGATGATGGCGTCCAAAGATGAGTGGTCGCCACGAGTGCCGCGACAAAGTAGTGCGGATTTTGTGGGCACTAGCGGAGATACACGTCCGGCGGGATGCTGATCTGGCAAAATGCGATCCTTGCCAAGTGGCAATTTTCGAGATGGGTTTCTTTTTTCTCGCTGTTACATGCAAAACGCTGCAAGAAGACTGACTGTCTTGCCAAGAATATGCATCGGCTAATGACCGGTCCGATGGTCGCGCTGGACCAATCATTGGTCTTCGATGGCAAACATTGTGGTTTCAGTATCAAACTTCATTCGAGAAATTCTCCACGCGCTATTTGAAGACCAAGCGCTTTCAAATCTGTGAGTTTTTTGTTCCGTGATCATTTGGAGTGTCTCGAGGCAATTGGCTCCCTTTGAGCGTCCACAAAGGCTGGCTTTTGAAGTCTATTCTTCCATAGTTTCCAGAAGACAGTAGAGCGGCTTTCGTTAACCCTTTGATCACAATTTTGAATAAAGTCTCAACTTAGCGGGATACAAGAGACACGTACTCAAGCCTGATAGTAGAAGAATTATAGCATTCAGCAATATAAACACGTCACTTTTGCTCTGCACAAAGGGTCGGTACTGCTCCGGGAATTCGCAAAAACACATTTCTTGGACTTGGCCTTACTCCAGACCCCCATCCCCTCCCTTCCTCCTGGATAATGGAATCTTACGTCACCCACCTGTCCCAGACCTATGCTTGCGTATGCCACGCTGCGTCACACTACGTGCATAGATCCTCCTACTGCTAAGCAAGACACTCGAGAAGCGAGTATTGACGTGCCCATCAATTGTTTCGGCATCGAAATTTGCCTGCCATATTCAACAAGATGGCCATATTAGAGCGATCGACGAATATCAACAGCATCTATGGTATCCTTCGCAAGCTGTCCGAGCACGACCCTACACTCAGGGCATGCTCGTGCAGTCGAGGTAAGAACAAATCAGACTGTCTAATAAACAGGTTTTCTGATGATTATCTGTACATTTGCCCATTGAGACTTTTATCTCGCATTATCCTGTGTCAAGGCAAAGTCCAGGTCATCGGTGTGGCAACACGAATTAGCATGCACGGTCCATGGGCAAGAAGCAGTTTCTCGCAAGCGCAGAGCAATCCCAAGCCCTGTCATTTCTGCATTTTGTACCCCTCCAAATCAAGCGGCTGGTCCTCGCTCCATACTGTAACTACCTAATTAGATATCCTGTCAGCAGCATGCTTGAACCGTTTTCGGTAATTTGCTCATAATGATGAGTGCCGGCACATCACTTTCGCTGTCCAGAGTTCTCGTTATCGCGACGCATAATCGTTCTCAAGCTTGAAGCTTGTCAAACCCTCACGGCTTTGTCGCCTTGAAATCATTTCACTCCCCATCAACTAATTACCTTTGAGGCATATAACTATTGAGTCAAAGTTGAAACACATTTTACAACTTGAAGCACAATGCAATGTTCCTCTGGAGTCCAAAAATGGCGCGAGTTTTAAACACTTTATTTCGGATTGTCAGGAATAGATTGCAAAAGAAGCTGGCATCCTCGATACAAGTAGGCCGCAATGAGACGCTTCATTGACGATAAGTCGTCTGTTCGCTTCCCTGGCCCGAATTGAGACCACTCGTCGTGACTTATGGCGTGCAAAATACGACCAACTATCGATTGGAGCTACTTCGATGAAGGTCAGAATATTTAAGCGACGTGTTACCCGCCATTGAAAGCCTATCCCCCTTTTCCTGAACATTGCCGTTCACGAGACATGAATATGGTAACACATATTCAATGTTGCGCCATGAGTATATCCAAACCCAGTCTTGTCTAAATTAGGCCTGGGGAAGAGCAGTGTAACGCAAGTAGGGCTTGATGATGCGCAGATCAGGGAACAACTGCTTTGCCTCGTCAGTTTTGACGCTGTTAGCGACAATGACATCCTGACCGGGAACCCAATCGATGGGGGTGGCAATCTTGTATTTGTCGCTAGCTTGAAGGGAATCAACGACACGCAAAACCTCGGTGGCATTGCGGCCCGTGGAGGCAGGGTAGGAAATGATGGTTCGAATAATCTTCTTCAGGTCGATGATAAAAACAGATCGAATTGTGAGAGGGAGCGAGTTCCTGTCAATATTTGTAGGATCCTGGTAATCGATCCTAAAAGTCCACAAAGCAGTCAGCCTCGATTCAGGAAATGTAAAGGCCGATTGCGCTGCTCTGCTTGGTTCCCTAGCGCTATATTCACAGTGGATCAAGCCAGCATAAACCGTTCCCCAACTCACATGTCATATTTGTTGGCTACGACGCGGTCAGGGTCGGCGATGACGGGAAATTGGACATTCCCGCCGGTGACCTCAGCGATGTCCTTGATCCAAGTTCCATGACTTTCAGTAGTATCCGCCGACAAACCAAGAAGCTTGACACCGCGCTTGGTAAATTCAGGTTCGAGTTTCGCGAAGGCGCCAAGCTCAGTGGTGCAAACAGGGGTGAAATCTTGCGGATGGGAGAAGAGGATGGCCCAGCTGCCCTCAATGTAGTTGTGAAAGCCGATCTTGCCGACGTTGCTATCAGCGGTGAAATCAGGGGCCTGTGAGCCAAGGCGCAGTGGACCAGCCATGGCGTGCTTCGTAGCTGGATCGATTGAATTTGATGCGCAAAAGGCTATTGATATCAGGAAGGAACGGAGGGGAAAGGGTAGGTGAACAGTGAAGACAGGTTGGGGTAGACGCGGAAGAAAAATCGTTCATGGTTGCGTGGACCTGGATGCTTTTTATACCCGTGTGGCGAAGAGGCTTGGGCGACAACGGTTCTTTCCACATGATGGCATGTCTAAATATGCCTTGCACGTGGTCCATGCCGTGTTCAAGAGGCATCATTCGCTGACTACACTTGCAAGTGGCCAAGCTTCCTAGCACCGAGAAGTCAATATAGCATCTCGAAGTACAGCCTCCGGAAGCTTTGCTGCTACTGCCAGCTCCCAAGTTGACGGCCGAACGACGATGCTTTCCTATCTAATCCCATATAATTCACAGTGCGGGGAGGTCCAGATTAAGTAAACGTCTTCCCCTCATCTCCATTTTTGGGGGGACTAAGCCTTCTCAGCCCTCGGTGGCCCCGCAATTCCTCTATCAGGTTGATTCTTGAAGCCGCTGATTGCTCCATTGCAATTCTCAGGATTTCTCGAGATGATAAATCTGTATTATCGGTCTGTATCCGATGAGAAATATTTGGTCGTCTTGATAAACTTCTTCAGAGCCAGGTCAATTGCCGGCACATCTGGCCCCAAGAAATGCTCTTCTCTAGAACGATGGCGTGCTTTCCTCACGACCACCTCATTGGCCCACCTGGACCGATTTTGTCATTCCAGCCTGGCTGACGCAATAGACCAAAACTGCGCCATTACCAAAATTGGATTGCTTTACTGCCATAATATGAGAATGTGAGTTTGAAAAAGTCGGCTCGGCTCGTCGGCTGTCTGAGTGAGCACGCAATTTCGAGACCGACAGCCCGCGAGCACCGCTACTAAGTGGAACTATTTGTTTCGTCAAGACGATGCCTCCAATGGCTGCAGAACTCGTTGTGATCGCGACATCAAATCATCGCAAGGGAGCAAGAGTCTTTGGGCTCTCATCAAAAACAGCACTGTAATCAGATCGCCAGCAAGCCGCTTGAGTCTACTCCACCCACTTTCAAATTCGGTTGACAAAGCATGACGCCGATGAAGCTGACGGTCGCTGAAATCTGAATTGACACGATTGCAGACGTCGTAGTCGACTTGACGATGGTTTGCTGTCAGATCTGTTAAAGGTTGTGGCAGGGGCATAACGTTCCAAATCGCAATTAGCCTAAAGAATGTCAAGATGTCTCGAGCCGTGGACGCGCAGTGCTTTGGCGGCATCTATGGCGCGGAAATTGCAGTCTTCTGTGGATTCACTCCTTGCTCTTTCACCCCATGCGTTGCTCCTAATATCGTGCTATTTTCGGCACCGATGTCGTCGTCCATTTCGTCAACCAAAATCATGTTGAGCAGCATGCAAACAAGTGCTGTTATAGCGAATCCCGTTTCCATGACAAGCACAACTGCGTCAAGAAGTCCCTTCACAGCATGATTATCGCCGGAGTATGAGAATACTTTGTCAAAATACGTAGGCACCAAGGTTGCACCGTAGCCAAGAGCTAACCCGGCCGTAAGAATAAACCGGCTCCTTCGATTGAACTCGGCCCCTCGGCAGATGATTGCCATTCCGGAGACTGCAACAGCCGTGAAAAGGAATGTGGTCATGCCTCCCAAAACGGGAGAGGGGATTGCAACGAGTGCAGCAGCAAATTTGGCAAAAATGCCCATGACGATGAGGATGAAACAGCAGGCCAGGCCTGCCTTTCGATTTGCGCACCTTGTCAAAGCAATGACGCCGTTATTTTGAGCAAATCTGCTCATTGGTGTCATGGTCATCAGCGCAGCAATCGTTCCGTTCAGACCGTCAGTCAGCAAACCGCTTTGAATTCGCGATTCAAACTTTGGGCCCTGAATCTCGATCTGAGATACGTCGCAGGTTGCTGTGATATCACCGACCGCTTCAGTAGCAACAATTATAAACACTGAGAGCAGCGGTAATACTAGCGGTCCATACACGGAGAGGGGGAAAGTGTGAACCCAAATGAAGGACGTTATGGGTGCTGAATCGATACCTCTTCGATCAAAATAACCGCAAGCCGCGGCAATAACGCAACCGACGAGTAAACCCAATACCACGGATGTTGATTTCATGATTGGTGAACCGAATCTTTCACACAAAATAATGCTGACGAACACCGCAAAGCCAAGGCCGAGGAATTCTGGGGATCCCCACGGTAATGCGTGGGGTGCATCGATGTTGGGACAAAGCGCGAAGAAGCTAGCTTGTGTGCCTGATGGATTAATACATGGGCCGCTCCCTCCCATCCAATTTTGAAAGCCGCTCTCGATCAAATGAACACCTATTAGCATGACTGTAGGTCCAGTCACGATAGGTGGAAACATTTTGAGTAAAACTCTTGGAGGGAGAAACGAAATCAGAACCTCAATCAGGGCACAGACAGCCGAGGTACCAATCAAAGCTCCATAGCCCTGGGGACAAGGTAGAGGCTTCCCACTCGCGTCAGAAGTACAATAACCGTTGGCGTACATTTGACGAAAGGCTCCCTGGCCTATGGGGATCACACTAAAAGATACACCTACGACAGATAAGATGCCGGTGCCTATAAAGAACCTAAGACATCGAGAGCACTCCTTGTCAGCATTCCTGGTGTGCAAGAAAGTTGGTACGTGACAGTAGATCACGAGAGTTTTGTGATTTTCAGGGAAAGCCGAAAAGAGCAGCTTCGGGTAGGAAGAGGCCAGCAAGTACCTTGTTTTGGGGATACGAAAGCGATTTATTTGAATGAATGAGAGGATTCCTGAGACAATCAGGGCTGTAGAGACAAGGTATTGTTGTTGACGTGACTCAAGATTCGCACCGCCACTACCGCTGAGAATGAGAGGTGGAGTTATGATACCCGCTAACATCGCAAGGGCGTGTTGTAACCCCAAGAAAAGGCCAAGCAAGATGGGCATTTTGTCATTGACCCCGAAGAATGGACTCTGAAAGGTGCTTCTTTTCATAAAGGGCAGGTTGGGCCGGAACAAGAATACGTAGTTGTAGTCTCCAATGAGGCCGTCACGAGTCGTGAAAGCTCGACCAGCAGATCGAATACGCTTCTTGAACCGCACCAGCATCTCAGGTCTGGCCGTTCCGTTACGTTGGATGATGTGATCTGGCCCCTGTCCTTCGTCCATTGCCAATTTCTCGATAGGTTGCTGCTGAAGCGGGTTCGAGCCCAACAATCGAGCGGGACTGGAAACAGTGTGCCGGAATTTCAGGAAGCTTCCCCAATTACTTCCTCTGGTCTTGATACGTCCACTTGACTAGCTTCGGCTGAATGACGGCTGGTCGAGTGGTACGCCGGTTATCTCGAATCAGCTCGAAGAAAGAGAAGAAAAGAAGATAATAGAGGAGGGCTGGTCGGGGAGGCGCCTAAGGTTGTTCGACACTCAGAAATGTGACGAGATCGTTCACGACTGAAGCAGGCTAACTCCGAGAGCCGTGGACGGCGTTACAGCGCGACAGATGGTAGGACCATGGAGACAATTTGAGCGACAAGAAGACTTTTGCTGAAGTAGTCTTTTGGAGCGATTCTCAATGAAGATGCCTTTTCTTTTCCTGCTCCTCGTTGCAAGAATCCAGTAAACACTGTGCACGACGATCCAAACAGCGCTAATCGCGTTCGACCTCAAGTTGATTGATTTGATGAAAGGTAAGGGAAAGGGAAACCGATGGCCGGAGAGTATAGTGAGGAGAGGATGCAAACGAGATAAGGAAACTGATTGCGGATAGGCACGTTGTGATCCCCTGAAGCTACCTACCTTATCCACCTAGTACCTAGCAGGTACCTATCTACCTAGTACCTAGGTAGTATGTACGTGCCTGGCTGTTCAATTCGGGTATCTCCGCGAGAGGCTTAGACTGCACGCTCATCGAGGAGGGAAAGGGGGGGAAGCCAGTCATTTGTGCAGAAGGTTCGACACAATACGAGGTAACCACAGGGCTAGAGTTATTCGTCAGAGGCATGCTCGTCTAGTGACGCGGTAGGATAACAAATTCACGGGCATTTGTCTGACAGGCTGTGAGGACAGCATGGAGTCCAAGTTTGCAACTGCACACGTGGAGACTTCGGAGACAAGTCGCAAAGCAACGATCAGTGCCTATTGCTTGCTGGGGCTTACAACAATCCAGGTGCAAGAGATCCTTTTATCCCTTGGAACCTCCTGTAATGCACATTAAGATATCATCAGCTAGCCGCCGCTGGGTGGATGGGTCAGGGTCGTTACGTTGGTGGCAATGTAGAGGAGTGAGAAAAGTTGACCACGTGGTAGCAAGAGTCTTTGAACCCAGGTAAACTGTTCACGTGTCGGCCTTCTATCACCTCCAGTAAGTCGCTTTCCACGATCGTGGATCGGCGTCATCGCCCCAAGTTGGTCCTTCTTTGAGGGGGCGTTCTTTGAAGGAGCGGGGCTTTTTTCGGCGACCACGCTTCCGTGAACTGAACCCTGGGAGCCTCCCGTTTGTTCCGGACCCATCTACCTGCGTCTGGATGGCTTCACGCGTTTGCCACTCAAGGAATAGCAAGCTGGTCAGGGGCTTCACCTGAGCCATGCTATTGAGGAACCGCCTGGTTGATGTGAAGGGGGAAAGGAAAGTCTTTCTGTTTCTTCAATCCAGGGTATACATTGCTTCACCTTTCGCGTGAACCCACGCTCTGCAAACGTTCTCGCAGGCAAGATGATCTGCTGATATTGACCTGTCGTGCGTATCTGTATCGATTACCTCGATAGTACGTCTGATGGATTCCTCGAGGTATTGTACGCACATAACTTTGATCCTTTGCGCGCGTGCCTGCCAGGACCCGTCTAGGTCTTCATATGCGTGATGCAGCTGGATTCAACAGGGGGGGGAAACAATAGCTCTTGTGACCTCCAATCGTAGCCCGACATCGCCCTTTCTATCACCCTCACGATCGCCCTCACGATCGCTCTCTCTCTATAGCATAACACGTTTCTCGATCAGAGCAAGTCATGGTCACGGTCTACCTCGTATTGCAGGCGGATGGCTGGAAACCTAATTGCCCCTGCTCACTTGGATGTGGACGGATCAAAAGTGCCGCTCGAGGCACCTTTTTCTGGCTTCGGGATTTTTCCTAGGCAAGTTGGTAATACAGGTATGACAGTGACCTCGGCATCCCTAAGCATTGTTGTAGCTTGCCCACTTTCGGCTCCATTCTCGCAACATCTCCTTTGCAGATTCAGGGCCTGGCAGGGGTTGGAGTTATGCGGTATCCGGATTCGCACATGAGAGGCCAGATCACTGCCAGTACACATCTGACGGAGACACCAATTGCGTGGGAGCGCCGCTGTCCGCACAATTTCCGGGCCACAAAGGATGAGATCTTAACAAAGATGGAACGCAAAGTTCGGTAGATTATTCGTTCGCGGCGTTATTCAATCGCTGTGAACTTGAAGAATACCATGAAGGTGAGTCAATGGTCCAGCACCACGAAAGATAGAACAAGCTGGACACGAGGCGGATGATGTAAATCGGGAGCCCCGTGGCAAAGTAGGCAAAGCAGAGTCTGCGGGCTCTTGGCACCTTAAATGACGCATAGCCAACTCTAAGCGCGATATACCACTGGCTCACTGTCAAGTTTCTATGCAACCAGACGGAGTTGTAGTGATCTCCGGTTGAATGTCTTGAGGTGGGGGACGGCTTCGCCTCCTGCGTTGGCGGAAAGGTATTCGAACAAGCAAATTTCGACAGCGCAGGTCAGGGGATTTTTCCAAGATGAGCGAACACTTCAGACTCTGGCAGCCAGGTCATCTGAAGATCGCCGAGATACTGCGTTGACTCAGAACTGCCTACATCAGCCGAACTCCCTGGCCTTTCGTGCAAGCACTCGCACGTTGTCCAGAAAACCCTCGATGAGCTCTTGGTATCTGTGAGGGGCTCCGTTCATGGCCTTTGCCCCTTGATCAAGCACAATTGGAGGATGAAGTTCTATTTCTAATTCATGCTCCTTGTCGGTTCGCTGTGCAGTCTGGTTTGAAAATTCAGCGTTGCCTCTGCTGGTTGCGAAAGATGAACCTACCCCAGGGGCCGGATTTGATAACGTGACCTGCGTTAGGTCAATTTGGTAATGGCCTTGCGTGTAGCTAAGTCGATCTTTTTGCCTGTCGGAAGATTTGTCTAGTTGAGAGGGGCTAAGTTGCTCCAACTCCTCCACTGGGCCATCCCAATTCATTTCCAGATTAATGCTTAAGCGACAATCCATGGGATTAGCTGGCATATGTATGTCAATATCTGCCACCCTGGCCTTGACAATCTTGTTGAGAACTTGTCCAGTCTTTTGATCGTACGTTACACGAGCCTTCACGTTTCTTGTTCGGGAGCCGAGTCTGGATCTCACGCAGCCTGGGAGCCGATTTTGCATCTCGGGTGGAAGCTCGAAGTACCGATCGACTTCGCGCCTATGCTTGTAATGCACCTGTACCCGACCTGTGCCATTAGGAGCGCGAGGATCCGTCTGTATCACGATGTGGTTTAGAAAGTCATTAAATGCTTTATGGTGTGCCTATCCAGTGTCAGTCAATGCGCGTCGCTTATCTCAAGCTATTGGTGCGGCAATTCAGGGGAGAGCACTGGCCTTACCTCCGTCATGCTACTTCTGAACGCAACCCGACCATTGTCGTGAAGAACACACTCTGTGTCGAGTAAACGATCGACGCGATAATTTGTGTCCTTGTCTATCAACGTTCCGAGCTTAGCCTCTATCTCAAATTGTATCCCACGGCTGGTGATCTCTTTCATGTCGGGGTTGTTCACCACGTGAATAAAGATGAAGTCTGCCACAGTTTTCGACATCTCTTCGTATGGCTTGACACCCGTGATGCTGGCTTCCCATGGGCCCAAGACAGATTGGGAACCGGGTTCCGTGTTAGAATTGGTCGGTTTGGACGCGGCGGACGTTGACGTTCTGCTCGCTTCCGGTGAAGTGTGACGACTCGTACGATCAACTCTGTCCTTTCCGTCGGGTTTCCCGTTCAGAACCGAGTGCGTTCTCATTTGCAAAACGAAGTTGGCGTGGCTCGGCAATCTGTTGCCTAGCGTAAAAACACTTTGCGCCCAGATAGGTGGTTGGATGTGACGCAACCGCCTTTTTTGTGGTAATGCCGGTGACGGAGGGTTCTGTGAGATCTTGTCCTCAGACCCGTTCATCCCCCCTGGTGGTGGCCTAATGCCTCGATGTTCAAGTTCCCTCGGGCTCAAATTCCGGTCCTCCAGCTTGCGTTTTGCCGGGGAAGTAATGCAATCCTTTTCGATCGCGAAGTGCAAGGCTCCTGGGAACGACTTTCTCTCATGCTCGACCGGAGATGTTGCAGCACGGTCAGAGTTGCTTGCAGTTGACGCAACTCTGGTCCGGGGACTCACCGAGAGGCTGTGCTCTCTCGAGTGGAGGGATTTGGAACGCTGATGTGTGTCAACGGGCTGTTCTTGATACCCGTGGCCCGATACGCGACGCGTTGATGCCGTCGCAAAGGCTGGAGACTGAGGCTGTGGAGCATTTCCAATAGACGACATTCTCTGCTGGAATGGACTGGGCGGCTGCGCAAAGCTCGGGGGTATCGTAGAAGACGGTGGTCGGGAGCTTGCAGCCTGCGCTGGACCCAGTGGAGTTGGAGGTTGTGAGGAATATCGAAAGTCGTTGCTTGACCGCGTTGCCAGTACAGGACTGACGTGGCCATGAGCCGTGCCAAAATGCTGTTGACTATGTGCCGAGGTTGGCGTCGAAATTGATTGAGCGGATTGAGATCGTTGGTGTGGAAATTGCTGGGGGAGGGCGGAAATTGAGTTGAAAGGGGGCGTTTGTGGCATATGTTGATGTTGAGTGAAAGACCCTGATCCATGCATTGATTCCCTCTGCGAGAAGGAATCTTGCCCTGGTTGCTGTTGCGGCAAATAGCTGCCAGGTGGGTAATGATGGCGCTGGTCGGGACTGGCGATTTCTTGGCCGGCCTGGGTTGGAGGGAATGGATAGCCGGACCCTGCACTTGCCCCAGACGCGTGAGTGGGCGTCGGGTTGGGCCTGTAGGCAGTTTGAGGAGGCACGGAGATGCTGCCGGGAGATCGCGCATCATGGAACGATGCCGCATGTTGGTTATGGGACGCTAGTGATGGACGTGGCGCGAATTGAGCGCCTTGATTTTGGAACGGTGAGGGTGACGGATATGAGATCGATTGGGGTGGCGGCGGGTGGTGTCTCGAGAAGTCTTGACTTTGAGGTTTGATAGGAGATGAGTGAGGCGGTCTCTGACTATACTCGCGATACTGTTGCTGCGCAGAATTTGGCGACAATGCAGCCTGTGGTTGTACTTGCGGCGCGGAAGAGGCCTTTGAAGCGGCGCGATCGCCATTGTCGAATGTATTGAGCACAGAGCGCAAGTCCATTTTCGCCACTTATATCCGTGTCGATAATTTCGCCGGGTCTCGCGTGGTGTTGAGCTTGGTTGAGTGCTTGGCGACGAACGAGGTGATCTGGAGACACGCGTACAAAGGCGCACATGCGTGTCTGTTGCCAAACCCGCACCGTGAGTCCTAAGAATGAGAGTGGTCGGAGACGAATTAAACAGCCGTAGACCGCTCGAAGCATGCGACCGGAATCGGCGAGTCGCAATTACGGGCGAGCATTGTCACGCTGACGCGAGTGCTTGAAGGAACAGGTACAGCAACCTCAATGTTCGAGATTGGGAAATACTTGGCGACGGCGCACTGAGCAGCGCGAATGTTGGTAAAGTCGTCTCGATGCAACTCTTTCGTTGTCCAGGTGTGCAATTTCGCGGTGTGCATGCGTAGTCTGTATGGTTTGCCTTGGTCGCGAGGCTGCTGGCGGTGAGATTTATCGCGTACGTAGCGACGTTTGATGCTGTTGGATGTCAGGGATGGTGTGTGGGTAGAAGTGGAAGAGACTGCTTTTGGGAGTCTGCAGCGTAGGGTGAGTGCGCCACCGCGGGCATGTAGCCTCCATGGTACGGAGTACAAGCTGTGTCAACTAGCACAGCCATTGGGCTAACTTGCACCAACGATAGATTAATCATTTGACCTGCTCAAGATACTTACCCTACGTACAAGGTGTCTGTCTACCAGGTAACATAGAAGTAGGGATCAAAAACAGATGTCTACTGAACATAATACAAGCAGGTGTTCAAGATGCCTGCAGGCGTCGAGGAAGGTAAGTTCTACATACTTGGATTGGAGAGGCTTGGGGCACAGCAGATGCACCGGGGGATATTGTGCAGGGTGAGGAATTTTCTTTACACTTCAGACTCCATTTCCTGCATCGTTGAACCCGCCTTGAACTTGGCAGAAGACGGGGCTGGAAGGGTGGATTATCGGCTCCGCGATGCATCGAGACTATCAGTCGACATTAATCGCTCCGCCTGAAGCACCTGCGGTTATTTTAACGCAGGTTCCCACGGTGCAAGTATTCCCAATATTGAATACCCCAATCGCACCTACCCTATATGACTCTGCCTGCTGTAGTCACCGGCATATATTAATGGGTCAAAAGATGTTGAATGGCCCGTTGACCGACCCGTCTGCCATGACCAGAAGTACCGAAGGACGACGCCGGAAAGGGCTAGTTTGGCAGCCAAATGGAAGCCACATACTCTGACAGTATGGGTTTGAAATGCCACAGGTCATTGGGCGGTGTGATCCTCAGCTTACAGAATGCGCAGCTGGTTGTCGGACCCCCAACTGGATCGCCGCTGGACGCGGCTTACGGCGTCACTGCCAATACTTGAGAGCCTGTTAACCTTTCTGTGTCAAAAGTCCATCATCTCCAAAACGCTAGGGTACTAACGTTCGACCCCGGTTTGACATAAAACTTGTCGCTTGCGTGATGTTTACCAAAAGTCACACAAGCATAAGTACCTACTACTAGGTACCCTGATAATCGACAGGTCCCCAGGGCCATTGTACAAAGGTGTTACTTACGTCAAGATAGAAAAAATGCAAACGCATGTGGGATCGCCGTGAGTTCGAGATCGCAAGACAAGAGCCACTGCACGTGACACCAGAAATGGAGTAGCTGGCCAGGGAGCTGCAAAGGGCCGGTGGGCCCCCCCAAGGCAGAGCTGTGCCTTACGTAGACACTCCCCCGGACATCCATCACCACATTGCTCCAGGACATATTTCAACCATTGGTCGTATCACTTGGAAAAATCCTTGTTTTGCGAAGAGCCGTAGTACGCTTCCATCGAGCAATACGAGACCGCGCCCATCGATTTTTTTCAGGGAAGAAGGCCACATCACGCCTCATTCTACAGCGCGCAGTTTCGCTTTAGCCGCTCAGCGTCAGACCTTTTCCTCCATTATCAACGAGGTTCTCGCGATGCCTGGCTTGGTATCAGCCACGGGTTTATTGGCGTTCCTGGCCGACGAAGAGCCAGAGCTCAAGGTTTTCGCCCTCCAGACCCTTAATGATGACATAGACACTGTCTGGACCGAAGTCGCTGGTTCCCTGAGCCAGATGTATGTTGCCACTTTTGCACCGCTCAATCGTCCAATGCCTGGATAGCTAATACCCGTTCTCCCCCAGCGAGGCTTTGTATGAAGATGAGTCCTTCGCGGAGCGTCAACTCGCCGCCCTGGTCCTGGCGAAAGTGTACTACCATCTTCAAGCATACAATGACAGCATGGTCTTCGCACTCGCTGCAGGGGATTTATTCAAGCTGGACGCACCGGGGGAATTCGAGGAAACCATCATATCGAAATGCGTCGACCAGTATATCGCGACCACCGCCGCAAAAAACTCGAAGCCGCGTGCTGCGAAGACAATTAACCTTCCTGAACTGACCACGACTTTCTCAAACGCAACTGACAGTGCCATCATGTCCCCAACGACACCCTTCTCTCACACGACCCTCCCGCCCAAGTCCCTCCTTTCTCGAGATTCGCTAGAAAACACTATACTCGATGCAACATTCCAACCTGTCGTCAAGAAAGGGCGCGCAGTATCCATCGCCGAGCTTCCCGACAATGCCACGAAGGCCTCTCTGCAGCGTGTGATCGAGCGTCTCTTCGCGAGCTGCCTGGATCAAGGCTGTTACAGGCAGGTCGTAGGTATCGCCATAGAGGCTAGAAACCTGGAAGTCCTGCGCCGCGTGATCAAGCAGGCAAGTGAAGATGAGAAGAAATGCAAGCCTCAGGATGGCGCACAAGGACCCGCCGAAGAGCTTATGGAGTACGTTCTCAGCATTTGCATGGACATCGTGCAAGAGAGGAGCTTCCGAACAGAGATCTTGCGACTGATTCTCGACCTTCTGAATGAAATCCCGAATCCGGACTATTTTGCTATCGCCAGATGCGTTGTGTATTTGAACTCTGATGAAGAGGCCTCTCGCATGCTTCGCATTCTTGTCTCGAATGTTGATCGCACGTCTATCGCCAATGCATACCAAATAGGGTTCGACCTCTATGACAACGGGACGCAGGAGTTTTTGAGCAAGGTGATGGCTTCTTTGCCGGCGCGGAATGCGAATGAAGAAAAGTCAGACAGTCTGGAAGTTGCCAACGAAAACGATCATCTGCTCAAGGATCAAGAAGATGCGCCAGGTGACGGTGCTAGCGAGGCAGATGCCAAGATATATGACAACATTCGATCCATTCTCAACGGATCTAAGACGATTCGCCTTAATCTCGAATTTCTGTACCGAAATAATCACACCGATTTGAGTATATTGAACAAAGTTCGGGACAGTCTGGAGGGCCGCAACTCTATTTTCCATACCGCCGTCACATTTTGCAATGCTTTCATGAACCAAGGCACTACCAATGACAAATTTTTTCGAGACAACCTAGAATGGCTTGGAAAGGCAGTAAACTGGTCAAAGTTCACTGCAACCGCGGCGCTTGGGGTGATCCATCGAGGTAACCTCTCACAATCTAGAAAGCTGCTGGAGCCCTATCTGCCTCGGCAAGGCGGGATGGGGAGCGGCTCAATCTTCAGCCAAGGTGGTGCGCTCTATGCGTATGGTCTCATTCATGCGAATCATGGTGCTGACGCCTTGGAATACTTGAAGACTCAGTTCAGTCAAGCTGAAGAAGAAGTAGTTCAACATGGGGGAGCTCTTGGATTGGGCATAGCTGGTATGGCAACTGGTGACAATGGGATATTCGAAAAGCTCAAAGAAATTCTGTTCCAGGATTCGGCTCTCAACGGCGAGGCTGTGGGTCTGGCCATGGGTCTAATCATGCTGGGCACAGGCAACGTAAAAGCACTAGAAGACATGATGACCTACGCTCACGAAACGACCCACGAAAAGATTGTACGCGGCGTGGCTTTGGGAATGGCGTTGATCATGTTTGGCCGCCAGGAAGGTGCAGATGTCCTCATCGAAGGCTTGCTCAATGATCCTGACCCTACTTTGCGATATGGCGGAATCATGACGGTGGCTTTGGCATACTGCGGAACCGGCAGCAACAAAGCTATTCGCAAATTGTTGCACACTGCTGTGAGCGATGTGAATGACGACGTTCGCCGCATTGCAGTCATGAGTTTGGGATTCATCCTATTCCGAAAGCCGGGCAGTGTACCGCGCATGGTTGAGTTGCTCTCTGAGTCCTACAACCCTCATGTACGATACGGATCGGCCATGGCTCTGGGAATATCTTGTGCTGGCACAGGACTGGACGAAGCAATCGATCTGCTCGAACCAATGATGAAAGATCCCACTGACTTCGTCCGGCAAGGAGCTTTGATTGCGCTATCGATGATCATGGTCCAGCAAAACGATGTCATGAACCCCAAGGTGTCATCCATCCGCAAGACGTTGAAAAAGGTTGTAGGTGATCGCCACGAGGACGCAATGACTAAGTTTGGTGCTGCTCTTGCTCTTGGTATCATCGACGCGGGCGGCCGCAATTGCACCATTGGCTTGCAGACTCAGACAGGCAACCTCAACATGGCTGGTATAGTAGGAATGGCCGTCTTTACGCAATACTGGTACTGGTTCCCTTTTACGCACTTCTTATCGCTTAGCTTCTCACCTACAGCCGTTATTGGCCTTGATCATGACCTGGAAATCCCCGACATCAAATTTCACTGCGCTACTCGGCAGAGCCTGTTTGAATACCCACCTGAACAAGAAGTCAAAGTTGAGGAAGGGCCTGCTTTGATTGCTACAGCCATCCTGTCGACTACTGCACAAGCCAAGCGCCGCGCCCAAAAGAAGGAGCGCGCACAGCGACATGAGAGCATGGATATCGATAACATGCCCTCAAAGGCTGGTGACAAGATGGATCTTGACGACGACAAGAAGAAAGAAGAACATGACCACAGGGGCAAGAAAGAGGGGGAAGAGAAGGACGTAGTCTCGACGGAGGCGAAGAAAAAACCCGAGAAGGAAAAGATCGGGTTTGAGGTCGACAATATGTCCCGAGTTCTGCCCGGCCAGCTGAAATATGTTAGCTTCCCAGCTGGCCGCTACAGACCTGTGAAAAAGGTAAGAGTACTCACAATCTGATCCTCTGCAAACATGTTCGAGATTGCTAAATATTCTCCAGCCTACGGGTGGGCCAGTCCTGTTGCACGATACACAGCCCAGTGATCCGAAGTCCCTCATTGAGGAGAAGTTGAAGAAAGCAACAACAGAGCGAGCGCCCGTCGCCGGGCAAAGTCGGAGTGGGACGAGTGGCCGATCCGGCGCCACGGGGACTTCCATCCTGGACGGGCTCACCGACTCGGCGCGTGGTACCTCTGGGAATCAGATGATGGAGCAGCTCCTTCGGGGCCAAGGCCGATCATCACTCGGCTTAGCTGACCCGCAAACACTTGGTGGCTCTAGAGATCTCCGAGCAGATGCTGCCCCCGGGGCGCCGACGGCTGTGGACGAGGATGGGGAGGGTGACGAAGAGGCAGCCACTCCTGGCGAATTCGAGTATTTCTCGGACAGCCCACACGGAGAAGACGACTAGGCCTATTGGTGACCCATGTGCCGCTGCCGGTTCTATGGCGACGGGAATCTGGCGCGAAGTATGTAAATTCATTTGTAACATTAGTGCGTGAAGACACACCATGTCCCATTATTTCGTGTGCATCACAAATAAGCCGTTGCCCAGGACAAGTGCACAGGGATGGGAGTACAGGATCTCTCGGCGAAAAGTAAAATGGATTGCGGGTCTTGGACCTAATTCGCCCGTCTGAGCGAGCTTTCCATTCGGCTTGTCTCAAGGGCGTTCAAAGGACGTCAAAAAGACGGCGTCTACCTAGTGTTCGTCGAGGTGCTGCAGAAAGGTTCTCAATTTGCTTTTCGAAGCGTCACGAGCACTTCGTGCCTGTTCGCAGAACGACAATAAGCCTTGTAACATGAGCTGTACCAGCTGAGACACGTTATTGGCTCGTCTCGTCGCTAGGCTGTGGTTGTTGTGAGCCGGCAGTGCACACCTGCATCCGATGCCACGCTGTGGCGAGGTTACCCCGAATGTTCCACGTAGCTGCGTGGCTCTCCGGTTGCGTATTGTACGCATCATCAACAGCCTTTACCAAAACGTTGGTGCATCTTTGACCGGTCCAAGCCTTGTTCTGATGATGCTCGTTGGATGATGCCTCAACGAGTGCAGACTCGTTGTAAAGCTTTTCCTTGAAAATGGCAGCCGGTATCGATCCCGCGTACTGCCATCGTTTCCAAGCCCAGGTTCCGTGGCCTTGACAAGGCGACGGCTCTCCGTTGTTGGACACACAATCGGGCAGGAGAATCGCTTGGTCCCATGACAATCCATCGTCCAGGGACACAT
>JAPFUF010000203.1:0-10967 GCA_030780645.1 Aschersonia sp. MBC 508 | reverse complement strand
GATTCGGAATCAGGACCACTTGGCAAGGAGCCGGGACACCCACGTCAGGCCGTCTTCTGGAAGCTTCATGTTAATTGATGCCTCACTGGCCGGAAGACGCGTTTGATCGGCGGCGCCCTCAAACGCAGTGAACAAGGAACAACATGGCCGTTGGGACCTGAAGTGGCGGCAGCAAACTTTTTCAATCCTGGACTAGCGCAACCACGCTCATTCTGGTTGACGATTAACATCGTACTTGCCGGATGAAGTCGATGAAGAACTT
Organism: Aschersonia sp. MBC 508; assembly: GCA_030780645.1. Lineage (NCBI taxonomy): Eukaryota > Fungi > Ascomycota > Sordariomycetes > Hypocreales > Clavicipitaceae > Aschersonia > Aschersonia sp. MBC 508. The sequence continues at coordinate 10,705 of JAPFUF010000203.1, read as the reverse complement.
CCCGGTTCCACACCGTTGTTGAGCCTGTCGGACAATGCAGTGACTTGAGATCGGACTGAAGGAGTGCGAGGTTGACTGGCCGGGTTCTTCCCGTCCGAGCCCACCGCTGCTGGCCTCCCTCATGCTTGGCCATTGCTTGCCCGGCCTGATAACCTGGTGCCTGCTAGCGCCTGGTTGGACAGGCCGGCCTGCCTTCGCCTGACAGAGGCTAGACGCTCTTCCTCTTCCGGGCCCCTTGCTCTGCAAGGGCCCTCCTTGGTGGGAGGATCTGCTGAGATGTTCCTGCCGTTTAATTTCATCCGGTGCGCTCTTGGCTCGTTGCCTCTGCGCCACCCGTTTGTAGCCCCACGCCTTCCTTCCTTTGTTGCTTCATGCCAATCCGAAAGTGGGTGCTACGCTACTGCACCGATGACAAGAGCAAACAGTCTCTTCACGAGGGCGCTCAGGCCAGCCGAAACGAGCCTCTGCCTCACAACTCGGCCGAGGCGTTTGGAAAGGTTTGTCTCTCGTAAACGAAGTCACCTCGGAACTCCGTGTCTCGAGATGAGTGATGTCACTGTTCTCGTCAGCGCAATGTGGCAGTAGCATTCTGCGATTCCTAAGGCTGAACGAACGAGCGACGGAAAACGCCTCGTACTTTAACTAATGGATTTTGTATGTATCTGCACAGTCATGGACCTGGTGCCGAGTTGGCTCTTTCGCATTGACTCTACCCGTCCAGGATCCAGTCAGCCGGGCTCCCCCCCCCTCCCCCCTGGACGCTCCAATCAATCAATCAATCTGTCAAGCACGCTTGTGCTTGGGCGTCGAAAAAAAGAAAAGAAGAAAAAGCAATCGTCGCTAACCGCACTGTCGTCCCCTTCATCAAATCTTTGTTGCCTCGCTCAGTGCCGAGCACGGCTCATCAATCAAAGTTGACGCTACTCAGTCGCGCGCATCTGAAGAAAGCTATTGTCAAGTGCTCGAGAAACGTGCGACGCACCTTTCGCTCCTGTGCAGTCTCAGATTCTGCCTGCTTCTCAGATGATCGAGCACATGCAGCTTACAAACTTCTGACATTGCAGTACTGCCAGCTGATGTACATGACCACCAGAACATAATACACGCACCATCAATTAGTTCGTGCCGGCTCCCCAGCCCTCTTTCTAGTATTTGCTCGGGCTATCGCTTGCGTGCTGCGCCCCGTCCGCTGCCGATACGATCCATTCCCCAAGGCCCTCACCTGGACGTGGAATCATGCTCTGGACTTCCCCGCCAACCTCAACCCAGCATTATTAGTACAGGGACTTGAAACGCTACGACCCGGAGCCTCGTGCCACACGGAGCCAACGGATTTTTTTTTTTTTTAATTCTTCTCTCACCCCTTGTCTAGACACTGCTGCTCCTTGCTTTTCTCTTTCTGGCCTCTTGACATACCAGCCACTACGTGGTAGCGTTGCCACCGAGGTATCGTCGCGCCATCTTCCTCGCGACTCATCAACGTGACCCGGCCCTCGCGATTCGTTCTTGAGTCGAGCCGCTTGGCTTCACTCGGGCTTGCGTTGGTCTTTTCGTCTGGCTGGCTGGTCGAGAGGCACTCGGTTTAACACTGATCTACAACCGAATTACCAGACCCCTGCTCATCCCCATGTTTAGTCGAGCCCGGGAAACTCACCAAAACCCAAGAGACAATCCCAACTTACTGATCTCCGAAGCCGATGATTTCCAACTAGCTCGCCTCATTCGCCTGAACCTAATAGAAGATCCCTTTGGTCGTTCAACTATCACTAGTTCAAGGGTCGACCACGCAGGCACCGCACCCTTGGCCCATGACACTCCGTTCCCACGTCCAGGTACGTATATCGACGATCCCTTGATTTATGCCCGCGGTGCTCGCTGTTTCGAAGGACTGAAGAGTCCCACTGATCATATATACCAAGCAGCCTCTCGTCGACCTCTTCCTGGTCAGCCTCGTACCAACGGCGGCCACCGGCGTGGCTCCTCATTAAGCTCGACTCGATCTACTGCCAATACTCTTTCCCGCAGAGTCGGTGCTATTGACAACAACGTGATGGCGAGTACAGCGGAGCGGATTCGTTCGCGACGCGAACGGACTTTTGTTGGCGGCGAATGCGCCGTCTGCGAAGAGCCATTGGAACACACTCTTCAGGGCGAGCGCATCTTGCAATTCTCGTGTACCCATGTCGCTCATGAGGCCTGCTTTTACGAATTCATCCGCGAGTTTGATGGCCAGTACTGCCCGACATGCGAAGCACCGCTTCACCTCGACACCAGTCGCGGCGGCAATGTCATCGATATCAGTTCGTCTCTCCAGCATCTTCGCTTGCCTTTCGAGGGTCCGGATGCTGACATCCACATAGACAAAATCAGTAGCTTGGTGCGGTCTGCAGGAAGCGACACCAGATCCACACATACCCCAACGCCTACTTGGGACAGCCAAACCGTTCGGCCCTCTTCTATGGAAGGATCCCAGAAGAGGCGGATTTCGCAACAAGTCAGCAGCAACGGACGGGAAAGCGCTACCAAAGGGAGCCTTCGTGACAGCAGAGAAACGCCATTGCCCGATCCATACGGCTCATATCGGCACACGAGGAGCGACAGTGAAGCAACAGGCGGAGTATCATCCGGAGGTTATCCTGAGACGACACAAAGTACACCGTGGCGCCATGATTACGACGTGCATGCCATGGAGACGACACCAGGCAGTCCCCGTCCCATCTCACGCAACCCTATTCCGCCCCCGATCGTGACTGTTCGCTCCGAGTTCCCTACAATCAATCGCTCTCGTCAGCAACAAACTCTCACTTGTCTTGTTACGATCGAGGTTGCGGACAACAAGTGGCGGCCGGATCCCGAAGACATTGGTTCCTCAATCCCATCCCACGTCAGTGCCAAGATTGATGATGTCGCAATTCGGGCCACAACTCCGGCGCGCAGCGTACCTCGGTTCATTCCCTATGAGTCTCCAGAGGTGTTGGAAGAAATGACCGAGAATCTACGTAACCGGGTAGATAATTGGCATGGCTTGGATTTTAGCAGGTAAGATTGATTATGGATGGAATGACCAGACCATGCCCCTGCCCAGCGCTAACTGTTGGATCGCAGATTCGGACAGTTGAGATTATATGGTACTCTACGCGTCGGCAAAGACAAAGTGTCGTGGCAAGAGCTAGAGTGCTATTTGTTCGCTGAAATGCTTATCTGTGTCAAAGAGAAGAAGATCCATCCCCCAACAAATCCTAACTGGGACGAGAGCAATGCGCCAAGGAAGACCACTCGCTGTACGTTGAAGGGCAGCATCCTGATCAAGAAGCATCTGGATGAGGTGGCAGAGACTGGCAACATCGACGAGAACGTCTTGACCTTGAACCTCTCTGTTGCAGAGCTGCCACAATTCCATCTCCGCTTCGATAATCGAAATCAGCTCAAGCTGTGGAATCAAGCACTGCTCGATCTTTATGCCACCGAACCTCCACCGTTTCGAAACTCCGACTACGATCGCGGAGACATGTCAGAGACGGACGAAGAGGCAGAGTGGCAAAGGTCAGGACCTCAGCGAGTGTCGTCGACCACGTCGTCTTGGGGGCCGAAGTCCGTGACGACTGCCCCTACCGAATACACAAATTTCGCCAGCAAGGCAATGCACCCATACAATTCGATACATCTCCCCATTGACGTCGTCGTGGTTGTTCCCATTTCATCTTCGATGCAAGGTGTGAAAATCAATCTAGTTCGCGACGCTTTGAAATTCATGGTCAGCACGTTGGGTGAGCGGGATCGAATGGGCCTCGTCACCTTTGGATCGGGTGGAGGGGGCGTTCCCATTGTTGGAATGACCACCAAAGCATGGCCTGGTTGGGCAAACATTCTCTCCTCCATCAAGCCCGTGGGCCAGAAGAGTCATCGAGCCGATGTCGTTGAGGGCGCGAATGTTGCCATGGATCTGCTCATGCAACGCAAGCACAACAACCCCATTGCGACAATCATACTTATCAGCGACGCCTCTACGGCTGACGCTGATTCGGTCGATTTCGTGGTGTCCCGTGCCGAGGCTGCCAAGTTAGTAATGGGACAAAACCTGGCCTTGATGAATACACAGAATCGCTGACTTGTCAAAACAATAGGATAACAATACATTCATTCGGGCTGGGCATGACGCACAAACCCGATACGATGATTGAACTTTCGACAAAGACAAAGGCGAGCTATACTTACGTGAAGGACTGGATGATGTTGCGCGAATGTCTTGCTGGCTGCTTGGGTTCGATGCAGTCCCTTTCTCACCAAAACGTAAAGCTGAAGTTGAAATTGCCAGAGGGATCGCCAGCCAAATTCCACAAGATTAGCGGAGCTTTGCAAATGACAAAGAGAGCAAGCGGTCGTGACGCAGAAGCTTCTCTCGGCGACCTCCGATTCGGCGACAAGAGAGATATTCTTGTCCAGCTCGTCATTACTCCGGATAACGGTTCACCAGACCAATTACCGCAAGATCCGTGGGACAACATAGTATCCGGCTTGGAGGCGCTCGGCGGTTCGCTGGACACCGACGGCGAACGAACAGTATCAGTTGAAGAAGTCCCCCTAGTTCAGGCGGATGTGAGCTGGGGGGACATCCTTCGCGAAGGCACTCTCCGCCACATGCCACGTCCGTCGCTCCTTGCAATCACAATGCTGCCACCGACAAGTTCGAGTCAGAAGAAGGCATGGCCGAACTCACCGCCAATCCCACCACATCCCAGCATAGTGCAACGTCGCATGGAGTTGCTGACCTCGGACATGCTCACTCGCGCGTTAACACTGATCAGTCGTGGTCAGCCGGACTACGCGGAACGTCTGTTAAAGGAGACGAGAACTATTCTCAAGGGGCTGGGGAAAGGCGGCTTGCCTCCAGTCCCTCCTCCAGCAAACAGATCTTCACCTTCAACACCACATCCTGGTGTCGAATCCTCGCCCAAGTCTGATGGAAGTCCTGATAGAAAGCAGACCCCATCGCCGCTAACGCCCGCCCCATCGTCTGGCGGAAATGGTGCCTCAACCGCACAGGTGGTTCGAAGCAAGTCCGCCGATGGGCTCGGACTTGGCAGCGGCATAGATGCCACCACCGTGGCGGCGCTCGATGCTGAACTTGAGAGCAGCTTGGAATGGGTCAAACATCCTCTTGTATTCGGGCGAGACAGCCGCAAGGCAGTCCTGCAAGCCATTGGTGTGATCAGCTCACAGAGGGCCTTCACATTCCGTACTCCAATTGAGGGCTTGTGGGCCGCCCGGGTCAATGGCGTCACACGTCTGGCTGACAAAAGTCGCGAGTGGCGCGACGAAGGTGGTGGTGAGGGAGGCATCATGGAAGAGGCATGATGCTCTACATGCGCTTATTCAAAATATCATGGTGATGTTGCTCGAAGCGTTTCAGCTTGCGAGTTTACTCTTTTCCTGTTCTTTCTCACTTTTCTTCTTTTTCTTCCTTTCCCGACGATGATCCAATCTGGTCTCGGTTGGCGCCGCGAGGTTGAACGAATGTTCATACGCCATGTGCTGCCTACTTCCGAGGTGAGGGCGCTATAAGCCGACACTCAGCAACTGAGCATGACTGCGGCACATCATACTCGCCCCAAAGCATTGGACAGCATCATCGCGCCTTCTTCACATTTTTCGAATGACACATTTTCGTCTTTTCGCATCAAAATTTATACCCGTTGAGCTGCATCGCGAAGACGAGCGTTTTCTTTCAGCTTTGAATATTGATGGCTCTGTTACCGGCACAAAGCTTTATGATATGAGGGCTACATCCCGCTTCTGGGATCACTGGCAATGACGGTTTCTTTATATATTTTCCCCGTTTCCCTTTCACCCGCCTGGACCTGGCATTTGCCTCGTCCTGAAAAAGCGCAAATTAGATACTTCTGCAGCCACTCAAGCGTCAATTAGCCTCTTGTCGACGCCTGCAGGCTGCTGAGCCTAGGTTCCGCTACATAACCTTTACTGGACGGAGCTTCCGTCGCCCCTCGATACTTTTGGTCTGGATTTAAAGTTGATCAACTCGACCTGGATTCGCATATGCGGACCGCAGGACTTTCGGAGGCATGCAGAGGGGCCCTCCTGGGTAGAGAGAAGATGCTCTGCGCACTGACGACTGGCACTATGTTGGTGTACTGATGACTCACACCATGTTGATTACCTGTATTTGTTTGCCTCGGCGCAGAGGTCCCCCTTCTTCGGATCAGGTTCAATTTGGAAATGTAAACTCTATGGCATAGCCACCACAAAGCAATTTGGTGCATCTGCTTCTACGCTTGAACATGGATACTGTTAGGTTTCGTCGGTCACGGCGATTGTCTGTCACCTCAACGAACATCGTGATCCTTGAGGACCGAGCTTTGTTTCCGTAGATCGCCATTCATCGTATCATTGGACATCGGTTGATCTATTCCTGGATCCAGGGTATCTTCTCTAGCCATAAGCACGGCTTTTCACGGCTACGTGCCGCACGAAACGTGCCTCCAGTCGTTGAACACCTTGAGCCGTCGGTTCAAGCCGTCGATGTTCCTTTTACTTTTCCTGCCGTGAGGCGAATACCTTCCGCTATGCCCTGGTTGGCTCCCAAGAACTTGATTCAAAGTTTCTCTTCTCATCTTCGAAATGCAGTGCTTTTTTTTCAGGTCCCTTTACATTCATAAAATGGCTCTCTCATGCTTGAATAGCTCAGTCCTCGTCCCAGTTCTGATACGCGCACCCACTTCGTCAGCACAAAATATCTTAGAGAGGAGGGAGTGCACGTTTCAAGAAGCATTTCGAAACTCACAGGATTGGGACCTGGTGGCTTAGGCCCACCAGCTTGTCTCGCGACAATGATCTGGTCAACCGAGAGAACAGTGCGCGCAGCTTCGGTAGCGAGCTTGATGGCCCAGGACTTGGAGGCAAGAAGGTCAAGGATGCCTTCCTCGGTGGCATCGAGGGTGCCGCTTTCGTCGTTGTTCTGCCGAAGGGGGGAAAGCAAGTGGTGAGAGTCAGTAAGCGTCCCAATTGTAGGCTCCACGTGTGAGCTCTGATCGACTTACCTCAACGTCGACGCCAGTGTCGCCGTCCTCGTTCTTGTGGTGGGCGGCGTATAATCTGCTGAGAACCTCGGTGGCATCCAAGCCACAGCTTTCAGCTAGGGTGCGGGGAATGACCTCAAAGGCCTCGCCGAACTTCTTGATAGCGTACTGGCTGAGGCCCGATGTCTTCTCGCCATGAGCTTGTATCCTGGCACTCAACTGAATTTCCGTAGCGCCGGCACCCGGCACTAGGCGAGCGTCACGGGTGATTGCCTTGACAACATTGACGCCGTCATCGACGGCGCGCTCGACATCATCTAGGTGGTTTTGTGTGGCGCCGCGTAGGACGAGGGTGGCAGTGCGAGTGACCTCGTCTTCTTGTCTGAAGACTGTGACGCGATCACCCCCAATTTCCAGCGTTTCGACAATGTCGATGTTGCCCATCTCATCCGGCATGGGGGCGCCGAGTCGGGCCAACGGGGTGGCGCCGACAACGCGGCATACGCGGCGCAACTCGAATTTGCTCAAAATGCGGATGCAGAGGATTCCATAACGATTCAGGTAGTGCAAGGCCAAGTCACCAATCTTGTCACCGCAAATGACAACGCGCAGGCCGGAGTCATGCAGCTGCTTGATGTTGGTCTCGAGCTGTGCCTCCTCACCCTTGCTGAAGTCCATCATCTCCTTGGCGTTATGCAGCAAGACGGTGCCTTTGGTCTCGGTCTGGCTGGTGTCAATGGGGCAGGTGAAGACTCCAACCTTGGCGCGGCGAGCCTTCTTGACGGCACCATCGGGCTCCTTGGGAAATACCATGCCCTTGACTACCCGGCTCTGCTCCAGACTTCCGCCCATGATCTTGACGACGCGGATGTTGTCGACGTTGAAGTTGGCGGGGTTCTTGGGCAGGACGGCCAACACAGCCTCGGCCACGAGGTCTGCTAAAAAGTCTTCATTTCCGTTTTGCTTGCTGGCAATGACAGTCCGGACGGCCTTGCTCAGCTCCTCTTGGTCGCGTATGTTCTCGACCTTATCGACGGCAAGCTTCTCCAGCGTCTCGAGAGCAAAGAGCTGAGCCTTTTCATAGCCAATGACAATATCCGAGGCCTTGAGACCCATTCGTAGGAGGTCCTCGGCCTTGCGAAGCAGTTCGCCGGCGAGGACAATGACGAGGTTCGTGGCATCGCCCATCTCGGCTTCTTGTTGTTGACTGGCCATGACGAGCAACTTGGCGGCGGGGTGGACGACGTCAAGCTCTCGAAGGATGGTGGCTGCGTCCGACGTCAAGATCATCTTTTGCAGATGGTTGATGACGACCTTGTTGCGACCGTATGGGCCGAGGGATGTCTGGACCGTCGAGGCAATGGCGCGGCACGCGTCAATATTTCGCAGCACGGCGCCATCTTCCGAGTCGTAGCTGTTGGCAGGAGCGACGGACGGTCAGCCGCTCGCTCGCGCATGGATGGATCACGACACAGCAAAGACTCACTTGTTGTAGCCCTGCTTGAACAGACCGGCGTTCGGAGCGTTGGGGATATTGAGGGACATTGCTGCGACAATGTCGAGAGCCGCGATGATTTTGCGTCTTTTTCCTTCCTCTTTCCTGGGGGATGTGGGATGGTGGAAAGCGCTTGCTTTTGCTCTTTCTTGCTCTTGAGGAAGCAGCGATCGAGGGCAGCCCCACCAGAAAACGTTTGGTCCCTGGCCCATGTTCACCATCATCGGCCCAGCCCAGGGCAATCCACATCTGATTTCCATGAACTCTCGTTCCTTCGCCTGATGCATCGCTGACGCCCGCCTGCTGAGTTGCCGCCCTTGTTTGCCAGCACCCGGGCACGCGCAAAGGAAGCTCGCAGTCATCATGGCGCCTCCCTCTTGTAAGTCGGCGATGGCAAAGATCTCCCACTTCATCGCATGCCCATCCAGCTTTCCGCTCGCTCCCATTGTCCTCACTTTCCGTCCCTCTATCCTCCTGAGATGTCACCCAGGCAAAAAAAAAGTGACAGTGCCCGAGAAAGGACCTTCTAACACGGAACCTCAATTAGCCGTTCCTCCATCACTCCCCCCCTCTGTCGAGGAGGCATACCGGCGCAAATGCGTGCAGCTGAAGAATAGAACCAGTGAGGTGGAGGATGCAAACGACGCAGCCAGATTACGGCTCGCCCGAATTAAGCGCCAGGTCGAGAAACTTCGCATAGAAAGGGCCTTCCTGCTCGAGCAATTGTCGAAGCGCACCAGCGCCAACGTCGAAGACTCTGAGGGAAGCCCAAGTCCGCCACCGACAGTAAGTGTCTCAACTCCAATTATGTGAGGGTTGCAGAGCTGGATCAATACGGCGTCGCTCGCAGTTGGCTGCATCTATGGCTTCTACCCAAAGATCGGAGGCCCATTCTGAGCGGGACCAGTGCTGACGTGCCACGTCCTTGTGCAAGCCCAAAGATAAGCCCTTGCGTATCAAACGCGGCCACAGGAAGTCTGCTTTGACCGACGTTGACGCCAAGGCCGCATCTCACAACAAAGAGCCTGCCTCGCCCTCAGAATTCCCGCCCAAGGATGAAGACGGTACCGAGGCGAACCCAACCAATGGCGTCAGCACAATCTCGAAAGGGGCCAGGAGTGCCTTCCACCTGTATACCTTGACCGCTCGGCCTTTGCTCGAGGAGAAATACAAAGACGATGAGGGCGATGCAGACATCGATGATGAACTGGCGCGCGGTTGGGATGATCTCGCCGCGAGCGAGAAGGAGGAATATCGTCGCAAATTCGCTGCCAAGCAAGAGGCCGACAAGGAGGAGAAGGATGCCGACGATGAGACGCTCGAAAAAGAGCGAAAGTCTGGAGAGAAGGCTGACGCACAGGACGAGGACGTCGAGATGACTAACTACGACTCGGAAGATCAAGATCAAGACGGGGAGACTCAATTGGACAAGGACGGCGAAGACTAGGCATAGTCTGGGCGTTGGGGGAAGTGCTCATGATGACTTGACAAGACGGTCATCATTTGCTTGCCTTTTCATTGTTTTTTCAATCCTTTGGAACCTGTGTTATGAGTGAGTTTACGGGGAAATAGCGTTTTCTTCATGTGTTTTCAAGGTCTGTTTCACAAAAACCTGTAAAGAGCGCAGCTGTGGGTGATGTCACATGGCATCGCATGGCGGCGTTGCGACGCCTATTCGACGTATGTCTATACACAGCTTGATTGGGGTTCCCTTATTTTTGGAGCCGTCATAGTCTAGGGCAATAGACGAAAATGTGGTACGATTCAAGTGATCCCTATTCACCACCCTATGTACGTTGCTTGAAAGAACAGGAAGGGAGAAGAGAAAAAGATGATGCATATAATGCTAGTCCCAAAAATTCCACTTGTTTTTGGATGAGAGATTTTTCACGCAGCGCCGAACCCATTACAACGCAATGATGACATCTGAAGTCAGAAATGGAATATTGTTTTGCCCCAATTACGAACGTATGTGTGACACCGAAACGTCTTTGTGGCGCTGTCTTGCGCCAGCCAGTCCAAGTACTGATTATACTTCGCCGGCCCATAAGTCCACCGCAATATTGATGCAGGCGACAAAAATTTCCATGGCAATTAGTATAATGACTGCATCCGCACGCTGTCAGCACATACTTCCTTTCGGTCTCTACTCGTCTTCTCCAACGCATCAAAAAGT
>JAPFUF010000202.1:0-29910 GCA_030780645.1 Aschersonia sp. MBC 508 | reverse complement strand
TTCCCCGTAAGCGCCATTGGAAGCGCTACTGTTCCCTTTGGCCCGTCGTACCCGTATCGACACATGCTGATGAGAGCGAGTGCTTTTGCTCCGGCATATCCTCTGTATGCCAGTGCAACTGTACGGCGATATCCCCGGGGGACGATGCGCGACTTTTGTTTTTCCTTTTTCTGCTTTTTTTTTTTGGTTCTTCCTCCACTTGTTCCGTGCCCCTATTTTCGGCTCTGAGACGCATGGTCTCACCGCTGTTGACGTCACCTCTCTCAGTCTCCTTCCCCCATGAGTCGTGCCGTTCAACGTTGCACCGCATTACCCTAAAGTGGAATGCATTGTGCGCTGTTTCCCTCTGTGAATTTCATGATCAATACCGAACAGTAGAGCCAGATGCGCCAGTTGACCAAATACTAGCACATATATCATGAACGTATGCGTGCCATGCACTGTGTCATTGAGTGCATATATCTGGATGTTAGTGTCTACCTAGGTACCCAAGTAGGTGCTTCAGGCAGGTTAGTTCTGTAGACCCGTAACGCGTACGCAACACGTTCCCCATATCATATTAATATTGAGCTGGGCAAAGCATGGAATCCACGGAGTTTGAGCCCGAGACGTGGAGCGAAACCGTGAAGGAGCTCGAAATACAATGAAGCCACTCAAAATGAGCTTGATTTCACGGTCCTTGACATTAAATGGGCAAAGAACCCAAAGAGGGACAGCTACGCGGCCCAGGTCCGAGGCTACTACATATAGAGCATCGCGGCAGCTGCATAGTTTCTACGACATTAAGCGAATCCTCAAGAGAATCGCTGAATATTGTTTTCAATCAATCGTGATTCAATGTAACCTCCTGCATTGGGAATCGTCACCCATCAGCTACCTCGTGACTGCCTAGAAACGGTTGAAATTGAAGAAACATTGGTGGTGACCCGAAAAAGTCCATCAAAAAAGTACGCCGTCGCCTGTCGCGAAGCCTAAGCTGAAACATCACGTTTCAAACCATCAAAAGCTGTGCTGGTTGAAAGCTTTGTCTCGCCCCCATCGGGCGCGGCTTGTGGTGGCACAGCATCTTTCTGCTGGAACTTTGCCTCAGCCAATCTGCCTGGATCATCTATGGAGCCTGGCTCTGCTGCGAAAGCCTTTGCCTGACCACTCTGCAGATCCTGACCATCGAAGTCACTTTCCCTCAGATTTTTGCCGTGAGGTCCTTTCGGATCAGAAAGGTATTGGCTGTTGACATAACTAGGTGCTGTAGCCCCTTGGGCACTCTGGCCCCCCGCCCGCGAAGTCGCGGAGGATCTGGCATCGCTAGCGCTCTCGGGTTCAGCGTCTCGGTTTTCAGCAAACTTGCCATCTGCCCGGAAAGACTCAGCAGCAAGCGAGCCTTCCTCGACGAGACCAGTCCCTTCCTGCCTTACTGGTGCGTCTTTTCCGGGCTCAACCTAAATTTTGAACGAAGACTGCGTTAGGAATGTGAGTAAGTTGCAGGTGAACAAAGCCATCATACCTTTGTGCCGGCATTTGGAGCTTTTCGATCTTGGACCGTTGCCATTGTGCAGGTCGTGGCGGATTGCAGAGCGAAACGGATGTGATTGATTGTTTGGAATTTGATTCAGAACCACAGTGATTCGGGTGCAGTTGGAGAAAAAATGATTGACGGGCTCAAACCTGGTCCTGCCATTTTAATAGTGTGCTGTTGAGCGATGACATCACATGGTGCTAATAATCGGACGAGGAAACATGTATTGCACCATAGCTTTTCAACACGACACCAGCGCCAGCTTAATCAGGTTAAGAAGATTTCGCCCGCTATTAGCATAAAATCTTTTCACACGGTTACTTTCGTACCACATACCTAGGTACGTTAGGTACCTAGGTAGACAAAGGCTCGCACCGCCTGGCAAGGGTTAGGGTTAGACTGTCATATATCACCATCCATTTCAGCGGGATCATCAGGTTCGTAATCATCAATTTCAGCGACATGATCAAAACAGCGGCTTCAAATTCATCCTCATTAGGTTTATCAATGTAAACACACATTTGAATATAGCGGAAATCGCATAATTGGGTTCGATTGATCGGGCGGCCTGAAGGTGCCTTCAAAAGGTCCCCAGAAAGCTCGAAGGAACGTTGAACGCTAACAGTGGGTAGAAAAAAATTGGGCTGGCGCCAGTGAAGAATGCGAAAGTTCTTTCGCAGTATTTTCTTGTCCTCCGTCACGAAGTCGTCGATGAATATGAATTTGAAAATGCGAGCACGAGCAAAATTCAGCCAAGGTGCTTGCCGCCTGCCTACTAGATTGGGTTTGGCATTTAGGTATCTAGCAGGTCAGCAAACCCAGACCGCCATTTCATAACAAATTCGACGATGCCGGAGAGAATATACACGCCATCTGCAAACCATGGGCTGTACCCAATCTTTCCATTCAGAGATTGTCGATTCATCACTGGGTCAGCCTGATCGTGATGATGTGCACCTTTGCGGGGCCTTGGACAGTCAAATACTGGAACTGATGCAGCTAGTGGGTTTGGAGGCTACGAGCCTATCGAATCAAGAGCTAGACAGGGCGACCGCTGATCAAGATGCCGAATCGTCTGGGAGCCGTTTGCCGCGGCATCTTCCCTTTGCAGGCATCCAACTCTTGCCAAAGCATTTGCAGGAGTATGTGGCGATTTGACCTTCCGGGGCAGACGGTCCGGTGGAGGGGATAAACACGTCACGGAACTCATGTCATCCCCGCAGAGCCTGCTAAGAACATTCGATGCAGATTCTCCAACTTGGCCGCAAAGGAAACGTCATGGTGATGTGCAGTCTTAGGTGCTGCGCATCTGTCAAAGACGATTTGACACGCTGTCGATGCGGCTGGACGAGCAACTGCTAGAAGGCAAGGCTGGACATTTCCTCGTGGGCTCATTGGATTCGCGGGGCGTGTGAAACGCAGAAGCGAGTAAATACGGCTGAAAGCGCGTCCACCGTATGTACGCCTACGTACTCCATTGCGCGATGCTGTATTTCAATCGCATACAAAGCCGAGTGTCAGAAGCTGATCAATCGCGTGGCAGAAACGTTCGAAGCGAAAGGCTGCGCATCGTGGCGGGACGTCGGCTGAAGCGATGAGCTTTGCATTGCCGAGAGAAGAAGTGTTAGTTGGAGATTGCCTAATGTCCCGACAGAGAGAGGTTGGCAGATGTTCCGAGCGGGCTCCCTCTGCGCTCGATAAACGGAGCCGCGACCCTCAAAGCCAAGCACCCCAGCAACGCGCGATGTGCCACCAACGTTTTCCGTTCAACGTGTAGCTGCCGTGCGCACAAGGCACGCACGGAAGGGACTTGATTTCTCAGAATACCTCTCTGCTGATAGGTCAGGTTATAAGAAATGTTTTCCACGCCAAACACGTCCGTTGTAGACGACTCTCTTCCGTGCCTTAAAAAAGCCAAAGCGAAAAGACCGCGATGCATGACAAGCGCTAGCCTCAGCTGGTGCTATAATTATCTTCCAAGGGCAAGCTCAGCGTCATGTGCGGCCACATATGGCCACGAGTGCAAATGAGTGAGATCGCCCTCTGAGCATTTGGCAAAACTCTAAATGAAATGTGTCTTACAAGCTGCACAGCAGCCAAGCTCTCGCTCCAGTCTGACGGTTGAAAATGCCTCTCGCTGGTTACGTAGGCGCCGTCGGCCAGGGAAAGGAAGGGGTTGGGTTGGGTTTGGGGGGCTTGCATTAGAACTGGCGCCAAAGGATTGGCACTTCTCGGCGCCCAGGACTCGCGTCTGAAGCAGCGGACCACGGGAGAGCGGCGTTCACGGGCGGCCAAAACCGATAGGATTGTCGGAAGAACACGACCGGTAGGGGGGGACAGGGGGGGCCTTTTCAGTTCACGAATGACATGGATGCCACTCAGCGCCTGGCCATTCGGGCGCTCCTCTGCTCCTGCTCAAGGTTCCCGGCTGGGTTTTGAGCATTCGGATGCGCGGAGGATCGAGAGAACCAGGAGGCGCCAGCGGCCGAAGCAAAGTTTGTCGAGCATGTGCAGATGCGGTGCGTATGTACATATACGTACTCTAGTACATGATACGTTTTCATACAGAGGGCAGGGAGGTTGTCTATCCGAATCAGCGGGCGTCCGTGTCGCCATCAACGGCTGCTCCGCACCCTCCGCCTCGCTCGGTCATGCATGGTCGTATGCAGTGCTTGCCGGGTATGGACCCCGTACCGATGGCTCACGTGTTGGGACTGCCTGAGCGTCGGCAAAGCCACCAGTCAGTGTGGTCTCCGTGCATTGCCATGCCGCTCATGCTCCGGCGCAAAGAGGAGGACGCACTGGTCCTGTTATGCTTATTTTCAGGCCAAGCCGGCTCTACAGACAGTACTAGCCAGCCCATTGTTTTGGCTGACTCTGGCCCATCCCCCCCATCCTCTGACCGTCCCAAATAGGCTCCAGATGCTGCGCCCCAAATTGTGGATCGGACGACCTTGTCCAGGAACGACAGGGGGGTGGTCCGTCGAGTGCGCCGACTTGACGCCATGGAAATGCCCAGGAACTGCGCCCGTTTGCCCAGTCTGTCCAACCGGCGGTTGGCGGCAGCCGACAGCAGAGGCAGGCAAGGCAGGCGATGGCCCGTCGAATGCCAAATCTCTCTGGCGCCTGCGACTCTAATTTCATTGTATGGCGTAGCTTCATCCACTCGGGTTCCACACCCCACCCTTGGAAGCCACCCGCCCCTTTCTGGCGGGACACACCCCCTAAGCGATGGAGGTTTATTATGTACACTCGTGCATGCCCTTCCTTGTCTGTTTTGAAGCCGAATCTCGACAAAGACCTTACTCGCTCCCTTGCAATACGGCCATATTTGGTTTGGGGTTTCCTTTTTTTCCCCTTCTTCCTTCGTTCCCCGGTTCAAATTCGATTCCTGCTCAAAGTTTCCATCCTTATCTTTCAGAGGGTGGCTTCCTCGTTTCTTTCTAGGCTTTTCGTCACACTCATTTGACACCAGGAAGCGCGGTTCGACTATAATTATTGATTCATCACACTCTCTAACAACTACATTCATTCTTCGCCAGCGATCATCGAACAGACATTGTTCAACATGGGACTGGCTCAACTTTCCGTGTCGCTCCTTGCCCTGGCAGGTAGCGCCATTGCTGCGGACTTGCAGCCTATCGAAGTCAAGGTGCGTACGCTCGGCAAAACATGCCCTGCAGCCGCAGGGCAGAGGCCTCGAATTGTATCTCGCGGTATCTGATTACGATATTTGCTCGAACAGGATGCCAAGTTCTTCTATAAGAACGGAACTCAA
The DNA here is from genome assembly GCA_030780645.1 of Aschersonia sp. MBC 508. Classification (NCBI taxonomy): domain Eukaryota; kingdom Fungi; phylum Ascomycota; class Sordariomycetes; order Hypocreales; family Clavicipitaceae; genus Aschersonia; species Aschersonia sp. MBC 508. Next base: position 24,616 of record JAPFUF010000202.1, on the reverse strand, counting down.
TTCTTCCTGAAGGGAGTTGCCTATCAAAGCGAACCCGGCACCGGGGGCAAGGTCTCTCGTCGTGCGGATGCCCAGATCAAGTACAAAGATCCCCTCGCCGACGAGAAGGCCTGCAGGCGTGACGTGCCACTGCTTCAAGAGCTCGGTACGAACGTGATCCGAACCTATGCCATCGACCCCAAGGCCGACCACACTGCCTGCATGAAGCTGCTGAACGATGCTGGCATCTACGTCGTCTCCGATCTGAGCGAGCCCGATACCTCCATTAACCGGGAAACACCTCAGTGGAATACCAAACTCTTCGCTCGCTACACCGCTGTCATTGATGAGCTTGCCAAATATCCCAACGTGATTGGTTTCTTTGCCGGGAACGAAGTCTCCAACGAAAAGAATAACACGGGTGCATCGGCCTTTGTGAAGGCTGCCGTCCGTGACAGCAAAGCTTATATCAAGAACAACAAAAAGATTACCCGCTGGATCGGTGTTGGTTATGCCGCCAACGACGATGCCAACATTCGTAAAGATATTGCCGACTACTTCAACTGCGACAACACGGCCGACTCCATTGACTACTGGGGCTACAACATTTACTCGTGGTGTGGCGACAGCTCCATCTCAAAGTCCGGCTATGACCAGCAGGTCAAGTTCTTCGAGCAGTACTCCGTCCCCGTCTTCTTCGCCGAATACGGCTGCAACATTCCAGGTGGTGCGAAGGCACGAAAGTTTACTGAGACCGGTGCCCTGTACTCTGATGCCATGACGGGTGTCTTCAGCGGCGGTATCGTTTACATGTACCACCAGGAAGCCAACGATTACGGTAAGTACAGAACACCGTGGTGCCTTGAAACAATCCCAGTCTCCTTTCTACTTCGCATGATGTACCCTTATTTCCAGCGCTGACAAATGCGTTTCCAGGCCTCGTCAAAATCGATGGAGACAGGGCCACCAAGCTTGATGACTTTGATGCTCTCAAGAAGGAGGTTAACGGAGCCAAGCCCAAAGGCGTCGACAAGGCCAGCTACAAGTCCACCGGCAAATTGAGCGAATGCCCCAAGTTGAGTGAGAACTGGCAGGCCAGCAAGGCTCTGCCCCCGACCCCCGACCAGAAGTCTTGCGACTGTATGACCAAGTCCCGTGCTTGTGTCCCCAAAGGAGACATCTCAGACAAGAAAATTGGCGACATCTTCGGTTTCATTTGCGGCAAATCCCCTTCGTCATGCGCCGGTATCAAGGCAAATGCCACGACTGGTGTCTACGGTGCCTACAGCATGTGCGATGACAAGGCCAAGCTCGCCTATGCTCTCGACGCCTATTACAACTCGCTCAACAAGGCAAAGGACGCCTGCAGTTTCGACGGTCAGGCCCAGGTTGTGTCTGTCAACTCGGACTCATCTTGCGCCGCCGCCTTGGCTTCTGCCAGCGACATCAACAAGCAGGTGGCCACCGCCACTGCTCCTGTCGGTGGCGGCGGCGCTGCCAAGGCCACTGGCGACAGCTTTGCCATGCATGGCGCATCCGTGGCTCGCCTCTTCTCCATTGGCGACTTTGCCATTGGCGTGTACATGCTTGTCGCTCTTGGTGTTGGTGCTGGTATGGTTGCTCTGTAAATTACATTATGTTTTAGATACCACAGATACGACGCCCCCCTCCTTCCCCTCCTCCTTCCCGTGGGAGCATGCTCGAACTTAATTTTCGACATTTCGTTTTCGGGTTATTCTTCAAACCACATGTCAAGGATTGTGTCGGATTTTTGTTTCGAAAATCTTTTTTCTTCTTCTTGTGTGTGTGATGGGAGTTTTTAGCAATGTGGGCTCAGGCAGATTTGCCGACTGTACAGAAAGTAGTTCACAGATCTTTGCATGGATTGCGCTGCATCGTCGTTGCTCCCACCAGAGTCTCGGCGCGTTTGGTTATTCTTGCTCAATTTCCATCTGGCTAGCATTTCTCGTCTCGAATAGGCGTTGTATCAAACAGACCGTCTGTTCCTTCTATATTCTAGCCTTGCTCAGAACATCCCCCCCGAGGCCGTGCATGTGCTGAGAATATCGCCAGACACCTATTTAGGGCAGGGTAGGTGCGCAATTTGGCTGCTTTGCAACGTTTCGTGGGCCATGTGGCTTACGCGGGAGTAAGGTCAAGGCCACTCGAGCCAGTAGAAATCATGGGCATTCATTGCCCGGCCCCTCAGGGAGCTTTGACCATCAAGAATTCTCTTAATCGATAACTTGTAACGCTACTTCCGAGATCAATGCCTCCCAACACTGAGCCGGGACTGGCCTGAGTACAGACAAGGCAGGAGGAGAAAAAAGCTTCAAGCTTCTCGAGGTCTTGAAGTCCCCGACCTGACCAACGGCACGTGGTTGACTTTCGAGTCCAGCACGGCGGCATATGTGGCTCGAAATGAGACCAGCGCCATGACTGCCCCAATGGCAGATCCGCCCACAATGTCGTACCAATTATGCGCGGCATTGATTGTAAGTGAAGCGGCAAAGATGGAAGCAGCGAGCAAAGGGAGCATGGTGACGACCAGCTTCCAGAACGCCGGCTGGTGGTCGGCCCACACTTTGAGTTGGGCATTGAGCCACAGGAACAAGAAGCCAAAGCCAGCAAAAGCGACAGTCGAGTGGCCACTCGGGAACCCCGTCATGGCAACTTTCAGCAGGTGGCGGTCCGGCTGCGCGCATATCTCGATGCTGAACATCACTTGCTGGAAGCCAACCTTGTTTAGGCCAGTCTTGTTATAAGCTCTTGGAAAGTTTGTTGCTCGCGATGGGTCGGGTTGACAGACGTCGAGAAAGTAAGGACGAAGACCTCCGACAAACGTCTTGGTTGTGATTTGGAAAAGGGTAGCTAAAACGACCGCCCATGTCGTTCCCGTGACAGCGGCGCAGAAGACGCTTACTGATCTCAACTGGATTTGCGCGAGCGCGTAAACCAGGATGGGTGTCCCGATAGATACCAAGCCCATGACCCATGCTGGTATGAGCCATCCGCGGTACGGATACGCGAATTGTGGATATACGATGTCTCCCGATTGGGCAAATGTGATGGGAAATGTGCGAACGCCCATTGGAGGAGCTTGGTATATCTGCCACCCCGAAGAAAACCCAAATCTCGTGTTAGCTAAGGAACCAGCGGCAAAAGAAAGGAAGGAAATGGATTCTAGGCGTGTATGCGAATGATGCGCGTCGAATTCGGCGAGATCTAGAAGGGCAGCGAGGGCGAGTGAGGGGGGGAGCGGAGGGACGGATTGCCGGCGAGTTTGGACGTACACCATACGCGACGCCCATGACCGCTCCGAGACTGACAACGTCAATGATGTAGGGTCGACCCCATCCGGTGACGAACTGCTCGAGCCAACGTCGGCGCGTTCCGCCGACCACCTCGGTCGTTGGCAGGGACGCCATGCTGCCTGCTCTGTACCCCTTCCTTTGCCCACGTCGACGTCCAAGCACCGACCAATAAATAGTCGAACGGATCGCTCCGGGGAGCAACCGTGAAAGCTATCTCCGGCCGAAGCACAGAGATCGGATAGATGTCGGCTGGCCAGTTCGAGCCCTTATCCTTGTTCGATGAATGCAGTGACTGCCAGGGGCAATGGAGTTCAGTCCACAGGACGGGCGGTATGACAGCCGACTGTATTTTCAGACGCTTCGCATCTAAATGGGTGACTGAATCGCTGACCATAGTCAGCAAGTGTTCAGCCCGCCGGCAAAGATAGCCCGTAGGGCGATGCGCTTCTTGCGGGGGAGCGTGGTGACATACCAGTAATTCCAGAGCTGGTGCTGCTTTGTCGTTTCATCCGGAGGGACTCGATAGATGCGCTGTGTGTGATTCCCGCGATCATGCGTCTGGGGGAAAAAAAGTTCTATTCTGGGATCGGACGGACCGTTACAAACGCCGCCGGACCTGGCGACGGCATCACACTCGGCCGACAGGGAGGAATGAGCGCGGGGTGATACACAGCAGCGGCGGTTCTCGCCTACGTTCCTGCCGTCATACGTCCGTAGTGTGACAGCCAGCTCTGACCCCACTCATCAGCAGAATACCCGGCATCTTCTTTGCACCAGTGCCCTCGTCTCTGTTTTCCCCTCGACGACCTTTGCTTTTGGGTCACAGTCGCCAGAGGGAAGAAGACTCGGTTTTCCGAGGTTAGAGGTCTCGAACATGTCGCCGTCGGGCGCCTCCCAGAATCGTTAGTCAAGTAAGGAGCCGGGTGAGTTCTTGCAGTACCTCGTCTTGATCTACGGAGGGCCGTGAACAATTGCAAAGATCCCGCGGTGGTTTTTGTTGGTGTTTCCATAGTCTGCAGGCTTGTGCAACGGAACTGACATATTCTCATCCCCAGAGGCAAGGTGTCACGGGCAGTGGAGTGACCGTGGTCTGATCTAGCGGTCCTTTCGTGCTCTCCCAATAATGATTCCGCTTCATATGGAAAAGTTCCAAATTAATAGGCTAGGCACCACGCGATACACCGAGCAAAATGGAATGTCTAATATTGATGCATCTTGAATATTGATTGATCAATTCTCGCTCTATGAAAATACCAAGACTCAGACATCGTGCAATCTTGTTGCTTGCCTTTACCGCTGCCACATGTTTGTTTATCTCAAATGCACACCGTTCATGGCAAGCACGAGGCTATTTTGAGGCCGCCATGGCTTCCTGCCTGTCCTTGAGAATTTTGGCGACAGCCGGTCTGTCCGTCAAACTCTTGAACCAAGCGCTGTACGTCTCATACTGCGAGAGATCAAGCCCGGGAAAAGTGGCCATTGCATTCGCCCAAGGAACAAACATCAAATCGGCGTATGTCAACTTATCGCCGACAAGATACTTGGTCTTCTGCTTCTTCAGATGAGCGTCGATGACGCCCGTGACACGCTTCACCTCATTTGCGTATCGCTCCTTGGCCGACTCAACCTGCTCGGGATGATATCTGGTGAACCATATCAATTGGCCAAAGTATGGCCCTTGGCCTGACATCTGGAAGTGTTCCCATACACGAGTTTGGTATTTCTCGGCCTTCGTGGTGTATGTTAATTTGTGATCGGTGTCATACTCGTCAATGAGGTAGTCTATAATCGCGCCCGACTTTACGAGAGCAGAAGCTGGTCAGCAACGACATCAGAATGGGACGGACCACTAGCTTGACCATACCTCCCACAACGTGATGTTGGCATTGGGGTCCTCGAGCGCGGGAACTCGACCATTGGGATTAAGAGAGACGTATGGCTCCTGTTTGACTTGAGAAAAATCCAAGAACTTGTTCTCGTAAGGCAGACCGAGCTCTTCTAGGATGATGGCCACCTTCCATGGGTTCGGCCCTCCGGCGTGGGAGTAGAGTTTCAGGGGCTTGATGCTGGTCATTTTGATCTCTTGTGATGCTGTGGTGACTTGCGCATTCCCTTCCTTGGGAGAAGAGACATGTTCCTATTTATCCTGTTGCAATGTCGCATCGTGCGGCTTACCAATGGCCGTGATTAGAAATCGGCGACTGAGCGTAGCGGGTTATGAAACGGTCATGGAGACTCAAGACTTGGACCGGTTTTGTGTCATCGACCAATCACAGCCACTGCTTTGGGGTTTCAGTGACCTTTTTGGGCAATTTCAAATGACGTGGCTAGGGTCCACGACCCGATAGTCGTCGGACACGGATGTACCAACGGACTCTTTGATGACATAATGAGAAGAGTTTGGTCAGCGATTGGTAAGTGCGAGTCAAGCAATTGGTTTTGGTTCAGGGCCTTGTTTACGACAATTCGGCCGAGCGGGCAAACTCGCACCTTCACGACGAAACTGTATCTCACTGTGTATCTGAGCAAAGGAATTCCATTTCACATTCCATGAACCAAGACTGATCGGAATTCCGCAAGACGGAGGCAACACCGCTTTCTCACTCGCACACAGCTCAACGCAAAGCGTCACAACGTTCGTTCTTCAAAGGCGACGCGTCGAACCATGTTGGACAGTCAGACTCCTCGACTTGTCACATCATCAGGCCCCGCCGGCTCCGGTGGGATTGGATTGCATCACTCGCGCCAACCGGCATCGCTAATAGGCGAGCCTGGAAGCTCTTTGCGAGATGCCCGGCCCGTGCCGCCACGCACTACAGTAATGGGCAGAGGAAACCTTGGCGCATGCGCTGGGTTGGAAAGAAAGAATAAACGCTGCGGCATGCCTTCAGCTTCAGCAAGCAGCCAATCGTATGTACGGGCGCATATGTAAAGCGCATGTGCCTGGGTCTCCTCTCCTCATCGATATTCTATGCTCCCAGCTTCGGTGTGCGGCCAATGTGCGTCCTCATGGGCGAATCGTTCGTTGCTCAAAGAAAACGAATGCGCGCATGAGGATGCTTCTCAGCCACAACCCGCTGGCTCGTGCGTCTTTGTAGGCGTTGGTATACGAGCTCAACCGCGCCATCGAGCGACGAGGAAAAGTCACTGGCGCTGCAGGTCGCTTTGAGCTCGCTATGCGCTTGAAATGCTGCTGCAGACTCGCTTGATGGGAACGGACAGAAAGGCCAAACACGCATTACGCCCGGAACGACGACGCGGTGAGTCGAGCGTTTTGGGTGTCTCCTATCGCATCTGGGCCAGCTGCCGCACTCGTGAGCACGGGCCAAGCATCTCAACAGTGCGATGGTGCGCGTCTCTTGTGTCTGTGCCTGTGCGAACCGCAGACAATTTGCATTTGCACGGCCACGTGGGGACGCGCACTGCACCAGAGCATCGGCGCCAGTGACCGGACCTCGGATGTGCGAGTTGTCATCTTTGCGCTCCCGGATGCAACCGCGAGTTGAACGGGCGGAGCCGCTCGCTCCCGCACGTGTTTATCTTGCTCATCACGGCCAAAGGCGAATAAGAAAACGACGAAAAGGGGCCTTCACCGAGCTCAAGTGCGAGGCTCAGACATGCCGTCGGAAAGCATGAGCATCATTCTCATGGCGTTTCGTTTCCACAATTGGGTCGCGACGCCAAGCATGGCGTTGAAGTGGGCCCCCCCCGACGATTCCGGGGGGAACAATTTACTTTGCCTACTAGAGAAGGCGTCATAGATGATTGGGCGAGCGTTAGGACGGACGTCGCAACTCGGCATTTTGGCATGTCCGAACCGAGACTACTCGCCCGGACGTGTCGGGATGCGTCCTTGGCGATGTTGGGAGTCTGCAGCGCTGTTGCCCGGCATCGTGTGTTTCAAGGCGTCCCGGCCTCGTATATAAGGGCGGAAAAGGCCCCGAAGCGGTGCCTCCGAGCCCAGGCCCGACTGGAATGCGCATGATGGCAAGTTCCCGGGAGCTGCCTCGGTCCCTAGACAAGTCAAGTGTCTCGGACGGCGCGGCCAATTGCTCGAGTGTCTCTACCAAGCTCGACTCGAGTCAACCCGAATCGTCTACTTCGGAAAACGGTGCGGACATGTCCAATCTCGAGAAAATGGAACATCCCGAATCGGCAGCCGCAGGCCCGGCGTCTGCGGCTCTTTCGTCGACATCGAGTGAGACTGACAGCCAACGCGAGCCAGTCGCACGCAAGAGAACCGCACAGAACGAGGATGATCTTTTCCGAGCCCTCTCGCGCAGGATGACCTCCGGCGCTGGCAAGACGAATGAGGAAGAAGCGGAGGAATCGCAGGAGATTGAACGCCTCATGTCCAGAATATTCGGCAAGAAGCGCCAGAACCGAAGCGAAGAGGAACAAACCCGACACAGCGGCGTCATATTTCGAAACCTGACCGTGAAAGGCGTCGGACTGGGCGCCAGCTTGCAGCCTACCGTCGGCGACGTGTTCATGGGACTCCCCAGAGCGCTTTCTAATCTCTTCAGCAATCTCGGCCGCGGCAAGACCTCGAAAGACACCTCGGCCGTGGAAGCGGCCATGGCGAAGCCGCCGGTGCGCGAGCTGATCAGTGGTTTTGATGGTTGTGTGCGGCCGGGCGAGTTGCTCCTGGTTCTTGGCCGCCCCGGATCTGGCTGCTCGACTTTCCTCAAAGCCTTCTGTAATCAACGCTCGGGCTTCGTGTCGGTCGAGGGTGACGTGACGTATGGGGGGACCAGCTCCGAGGAGATGGCGGAGAAGTTCCGCGGCGAGGTCATCTACAACCCCGAAGACGACTTGCACTACGCCACGCTGTCAGTCAAGCGAACGCTCTCATTTGCCCTGCAGACCCGCACGCCTGGGAAGGAGTCGCGACTCGAGGGCGAGACGCGCGAGGACTACGTCCGCGAGTTTCTGCGGGTTGTGACGAAGCTGTTCTGGATTGAGCACACGCTTGGCACCAAGGTGGGCAACGAGTTCATCCGCGGCGTGTCGGGTGGCGAACGCAAGCGTGTGAGCATTGCTGAGGCCATGATCACTCGTGCTTCTGTCCAGGGCTGGGATAACTCCAGCAAAGGACTGGATGCCAGCACCGCGCTGGAATACGTCCGATCCATCCGCACCATGACCAATATGGCAGACGTGTCGACCGCCGTGTCTCTCTACCAGGCGGGCGAGTCTCTCTTCAATCTCGCCGACAAGGTCCTGCTTATCGATGCCGGTAAGTGTCTGTACTTTGGCCCGGCAGAACGGGCCAAGCAGTACTTTCTCGACCTCGGCTTCGAATGTCGCGATCGCTGGACCACACCCGACTTCTTGACGTCGGTGACGGATGAGCACGAGCGCAATGTCCGCTCTGGCTGGGAGCAGCGCATTCCCCGTTCTTCCCAAGAGTTCGCAGACGCGTACCGAGCCAGCGCTGTCTACAGGGACACCCTTGCGGATATGGATGATTTTGAGGCCTCCCTCAAGCAGCGCCAGGAGGAGCGCGAGAGACACACGTCGCAAAAGACGGAGACCAAAAACTACACGTTGCCTTTCTACAAGCAAGTCCTGGCCTGCACCAGCAGACAATTCCTCGTCATGACCGGCGACAGGGCGTCACTCTTCGGGAAATGGGGCGGTCTTGTGTTCCAGGGCCTGATTGTCGGCAGCTTGTTTTTCAATTTGCAAAACACGGCTGCTGGCGCCTTTCCACGCGGTGGCACTCTCTTTTTCTTGCTGCTGTTCAACGCCCTGCTGGCCCTGGCTGAGCAGACGGCTGCGTTCGTTTCGAAGCCCATCTTGTTGAAGCACAAGTCGTTTTCCTTCTATCGCCCCGCTGCCTACGCCATCGCGCAGACGGTCGTCGACGTGCCCTTGGTCTTCATCCAGGTATTTCTCTTCAACGTCATCATTTACTTCATGGCAAATCTGGGGAGGACCGCTTCGCAGTTCTTCATCTGCACCCTGATCCTGTGGCTGGTGACCATGGTCACGTATGCCTTTTTCCGGACCATTTCCGCGTGGTGCAATACACTCGACTCGGCCACGCGGTTCACGGGCATCTCGGTCCAGATTCTCATTGTGTACACTGGCTACCTTATCCCGCCCGACTCCATGCACCCGTGGTTCAGCTGGTTGCGGTGGATCAACTGGATTCAGTATGGCTTTGAGTGCCTGATGTCGAATGAGTTCGCCGGCCTGGACTTGCAGTGCGTGCCTCCATACCTCGTGCCCCAGGTGCCTGGCGCGACAACCGAGCATCAGTCGTGTGCATTGAAGGGAAGCGTGCCTGGCAGCACGTCTGTGGCGGGATCAGCATACATTGAAGAGGCTTTCACGTACTCTCGGTCGCACCTGTGGCGAAACTTTGGCTTCCTCTGGGCCTTCTTCATTGCTTTCGTATTCCTCACCGCCCTGGGTATGGAGATGATGAAGCCCAATGCCGGGGGCGGTGCCATCACCGTCTTCAAGCGGGGGCAGGTTCCAAAGCGTCTGGAGAAGACCATCGAGACTGGTGGGCGGCAAAAATCCGCAGACGAAGAATCCGGCCGAACGTCGCAAGTGACGTCCGGCATGGCGCAGGCTGAGGACAACGAGAAGCAGGAAGCTACCAGTTCGGATCGGGGTGGTCTGGACAAAATCGCCAGAAACGAGACCGTCTTTACGTTTCGCGACATCAATTACACTATCCCGTATGAGAATGGCGAGAGGAAACTACTGCAGGATATACAAGGCTACGTCCGGCCTGGTAAACTGACTGCCTTGATGGGTGCATCCGGTACGCTCTTTGATCCCCGCACCCGACTTGCCAGCCCAGCTCACCACCTTGTGCTAATGCTTACATGAATGATGCAGGTGCCGGCAAGACCACTCTTCTGAATGCCCTAGCGCAGCGGCTCACTTTCGGGACCATTACCGGCGAGTTCCTCGTCGATGGCCGCTCGCTGCCCAAGTCATTCCAGCGGGCGACGGGCTTCGCTGAGCAAATGGACATTCACGAACCGACGGCAACGGTGCGAGAGGCTCTCCAATTCTCGGCGCTGCTGCGTCAGCCACGCGAGACACCGCAAAAGGAGAAGCTCGACTACTGCGAGACCATTATCGATCTCCTGGAGATGCGGGACATTGCCGGCGCCGTCATCGGCAAGGTGGGCCAAGGCTTGAATGCAGAGCAGCGAAAACGCCTGACGATTGGCGTCGAGCTGGCCTCGAAACCGGAGCTGCTCATGTTTCTCGACGAGCCGACGTCTGGGCTCGACTCGGGCGCCGCCTTTAACATTGTGCGATTCCTGCGCAAGCTCGCAGACGCAGGCCAAGCTGTGCTATGCACGATCCACCAGCCGTCCGCCGTGCTGTTTGAGCACTTTGACGAGCTGCTGCTCCTCAAGTCGGGCGGACGGGTGGTGTACCACGGACCCCTGGGCGACGACAGCCGCACGCTGATTGACTACCTCGAGTCGAACGGCGCCAAGAAGTGTCCCCGGGACGCCAACCCGGCCGAGTACATGCTGGAGGCGATTGGAGCCGGCGATCCCAACTACCACGGCCAGGACTGGGGCGACGTTTGGGCGCACTCGAAGCCGCACGGGGAGCGATCCCAGGAGATTGCCGATATGATTTCGCAGCGCAAGGACGTCGAGCCCAGCAAGAGTCTCAAGGACGACCGCGAATACGCAACCGCCCTCTCGGTGCAGACGTGGGCCGTGACGAAGCGCGCGTTCCTGTCGTACTGGCGCACGCCCAACTACATTGTCGGCAAGTTCATGCTGCACATCCTGACGGGGCTGTTCAACTGCTTCACGTTCTGGCGGCTGGGCTACTCGACCATCGACTTCCAGAACCGGCTCTTTTCCATCTTCATGACGCTGACCATATCGCCGCCGCTGATCCAGCAGCTGCAGCCCGTGTTTCTCAACTCGCGCAACATCTTCCAGTCGCGCGAGAACAACGCCAAGATCTACTCGTGGTTCGCCTGGGTGACGTCTGCCGTGCTCGTCGAGATCCCCTACGCCATCGTCGCCGGCGGCATCTACTTCTGCTGCTGGTGGTGGGGCATCTTTGGCACGCGCGTGTCGAGCTTCACGTCGGGCTTTGCCTTTCTGCTCGTGCTGCTGTTCGAGCTGTACTACGTGAGCTTCGGGCAGGCGATCGCGTCGTTTGCGCCCAACGACCTGCTCGCGTCGCTGCTCGTGCCCATCTTCTTCCTCTTCGTCGTGAGCTTCTGCGGCGTCGTCGTGCCGCCGCTGCAGCTGCCGACCTTTTGGCGCGAGTGGATGTACTGGCTCTCGCCCTTCCACTACCTGCTCGAGGCCTGGCTCGGCGCCGCCATCCACGACCAGCCCGTCCAGTGCGCCGACAGCGAGTACGCCCAGTTCACGCCGCCGCAGGGCCAGTCGTGCCAGGACTACGTCCAGCCCTTCATCAACCAGGCCGGCGGCTACGTCCGCAACGGCACCAACGGCGTCTGCGAGTTCTGCCAGTACGCCACCGGCGACGAGTTTGGACGCGGCTTCTCCGTCTACTACGACAACATCTGGAGGAACTTTGGCATCTTCATCGCCTTCATCGTCTTTAACTATGGCGTCATCTACGTGTCTACTTTTCTGCGCTTCAAGGGAAAGAATCCTTTGAAGAAGGTTCTGGCCAAGAAGAGCGGCTAAGGCTTTTTGGTTTACTTTTGTCGATTTGTTATGGATACCTAATTGAATTCTTTTTCTCTACCTCCTTTCATCCTTCCGCTCCTCCAGTGCCTTTTCAAACTTTGCTTTGGAAAATCTCGACTGTGTTGATTAGGGAAATGACCTCTTTTTGTCGCTCCTATGTAGCCTAATGTCGCAGGCAAGCAGACGCGACCAAGGCCACGAATCGGCAAGGCAAACCTTAAACGCATCTAATAGACAATTTCATGCTCCGAACGCATGTTCCTCGAGTCTATTGACAATGAGCTTTTTTTCGTGACTGACCCTGACGCTGACAGTGGCCGAGTCACTCGACGTCCAGACGTGTCGTGGAGCTGTGCTATTTCAGCGATTTGTTTGTCTTCTCATTCACACGTGCCTTGACGGGGATATTCTTTGAATTGAAAAAATTGAAAAAAAAAAAACTGTTCCATTAATTACTTGATAATAATCTCTTTTTTTTTTATTTAGCTGTTAATATTTAGTTTTAATTTTCTTAGTCTGTTTAGGTGTCCGGGCTGTCTTGGTGTTCAGCATCGGCGTGGCACGATCAGGCTGTGCAATTTTGACGTGGCGCAAACCTCCCCCCGCATGTAAGGTGAGACATGGGCCACGCAAACGGCTGGAATGGAGAGAAGACGGAGACGAGCTTCTCTCTGGAGCAGAGAAGCTCGTCCGACTTTTCCGTTGTGCAGGCCGAAACGGAGCATGTCTGCAGGCTGCAGTCCAGCTAGCTCACCTCGGCTCGATGGGGGAAAGGAGAACGCAGCAACATTTGTGCGTGCCTCCTTACACCTGCTTGCTGCAAGAGATTTGAATTTTTTCTTTCCAGTTTCCCGAAGCCATGTGGGACAGCGCAATTAGTAGTAATAAGGGAGCAAGTCCACAAGGCAGGGGGGTGGAGGGGTGGAGAAAGGCAGACGGGCAGGCAGAGGCAGGCAGGCAGCTGAGCGAAGCGGGAGGCTTCTTCTTTCCGTGCCGTGGTGCAATAATTACGAGCAGGTAGGAGGAGAGAGAAACCAGAAACCCAATGTGAACCAAATACACACACACATGCACACACACACACACACACACACACACAAGCTTGTGAAACAGTTGACGGGCCGGTCAAGTCGACTCTAGCGACACGGCACATAATATTACGGAAGCTCTCCGCAAGCCATGGTTCCTTCAAAGTGTCAAATCACGGCAGTGAATGCAACCTTGAGGGAAGCACGCGTTGGTTGGGTTGGGTTGCACGTCCGCTTGTCCGTCTGATGCCAACACGCAACCGCGCCAAAATGTGTCGTGCGTCATCATGATCTATGCGGACAAGTGAAAAAGGAAAGTCCAGCCCGGCGCTGCGCCTGACCCCTCCCCCGTCGTCTCAATCAGGACCTTCAATCTCAGTTCCCAACCCCGATCCATGAACTTGTTCTTCCTTGTGTGTAGTCTCCTTGTCCCCCTCCCGCCCCCACCCTCTTTGCAATTGTCCCCAGTCTCTCCTTCTCCGTCTTATAAACAAGGGTGGTTGTGGTGTGTTTTGGCGTGGTGGAAAGCTCTTTCCTTCAGATGCTGCCATCATAGGCTAGCTATAGAGGTGTTGCATGCCTCGCTGCTGCTGCTTGCTCGTACAAGGTAGCAAAGCCGAGCTCGATTCAACTTGATGCCTCCTGAACACGCGCAACACATGCTGTCCATCCATCCCTCACACAACACAAAGGACAGAAAAGGACAAATTGAAAAGTCTTCAAGAGCCGCAAATTCTTTTTTACTCAACTCTGCTTCTCAAACTTTTTTCCATAAACTATTGTTTCGCCGCGAGTGAGGGAACAGGAAAAAAAAACCCAACCCTCTTTGTGTGGCTTCGTCGTCCGATTTTCAGCCAAGATGCCATCTACCGCGGGCGACGACAACAAGAGCAGCCATGTCGCTGTCAAATCCAACAATACGACGTTGGATACGCGCACCACTCTGCAACGCTGGACAGACTGCGTCTTGCCCTTGGATGTTCGTCAGCGTATCTGGGAGACGGTCGTGACTTTTGCAACGGCACGGCCCGGGCTTTTCGTAAGTCCCCATCTGACCATGACTGCCGACATGGCGGAGACCACCAGCACCCTTGCTTTCACAAACCCTCCTCTTCAGCGGCTCCCCGTGGAGCGAATTTGACGGAGAGAGGACGTATGGTGGCAGCAAAGGCAGGGACAAGATTATTAGGAATATGTACCATGTGAATACTTGGCTGACACGGCCTCTTTGCCATCTTCTCAGTCCTTCATAGTAGCCCAAGGTCTACTTACCTTCCTCCCAATAGTCCTCTTCGCCACCTTTTGCGTCAGCTGCGTTCTTTTTGCCATCGGCGCGGGAATCTGCTTCAGCTTGTTCTGGATAGGCGTTGCACTCATCATCTTTCTGCCCACTCTGATGGTCGCTGTGTTCCTTGCGACACTGATCTGGGGTTGGTGTGTCGTCAGTTTCGTCGTAACAAAATGGCTCTACGCGCACGCGCCTTTTGCCATGAATGCTGGTGCCTAGGATGACAAGGTTCACCAGCAGACCACATACGAGAAGGACGGAGGGTCTTCGTCGGGGGTTGAAACAGTCGTTGACAGTATGCGGAGTCGGGGCGAGGGAACAGCTGACGACGAACATGCCCAGCGCAGATACCAAAAGCAAGCAATTTTCAATTATGTTTGATGTACAGCGTGAATAATGCTTACGCAAGACGTGGAGGGGTCGGAGGAGGACAGAGTCTCGACAAAGACGCCAAGAGAGAATAGCGATCCGACCAGTCCAGAACAGCGCGTAGAAGCATTGTGATAGACACTCGTTTTACTACAAATACGAGTGTATTGTCTGTCGGCATTGCGACGGTGGACGCCATCTGAGTAACGTGAAATGACGGGGTGAAAGGGCTGGAATGCCTTTTCCAAGGCCCGGGGGCGCTTCGGTGAACTCGATGACTTCAAATTCGCACCGTCAGGATTCGCTTCACGGTACACGACCGTTCCTATAGTCTACTCGAAATGATCTGTGACAGGCGCCGTCTAATATTACACGTTTACAAGTACAGTCCCTCCGGTTCACCTTCCTGCTTGGTGCGCAGCACGTTTTCTCTGGCAGCTCGGAAATCTGCCATCTGGACCCGCATCCGCCGCTCTCGCAAGGCCATCATGCCAGCCTCTGAGCAGATTGCTTTGATGTCGGCGCCCGAGAGATTATCCTTTTGCGCGATGAGCTCTTCGAGGTCGACGTCCTTGTTGAGGCTCATCTTGGACGTGTGCAGGGTGAAAATCTTCCTCTTGGTGTTTTGATCTGGATTCTCGAACAGGATCTTGCGGTCTATGCGGCCAGGTCGAATGAGCGCAGGGTCCAAGGTATCGATCTTGTTGGTGGCCATGATGACTTTGACGTCGCCGCGGTCGTCGAAGCCATCCAGCTGGTTGAGGAGCTCCAGCATGGTCCGCTGCACTTCCCTCTCCCCGCCAGAAGTGGAATCATATCGTTTCGTACCGATGGCGTCGATCTCGTCAATGAAGACGATGGACGGGGCATTTTCTCCAGCGACCTGGGCCGACAGTCAGTTTCACGCTTGCCTTCTTGTCACTGGTACATGAGACGGGGTCGGAACGTAGCATACCTGGAAAAGTTGCCGCACAAGTCGGGGCCCGTCGCCAAGGTACTTTTGGATCAGCTCGCTGCCGACAATGCGGAGAAAAGTGGCCGAGGTCTGATTAGCAACGGCCTTGGCCAGCAGGGTCTTGCCAGTTCCCGGAGCGCCGTAGAGGATCACGCCCTTTGGAGGCTTGATGCCCATTTCTTCGTACAGTTCGGGATGGAGCAGAGGCAGCTCGACAGATTCCCTGACCTCTTGGATTTGCGCTTCGAGACCGCCGATGTCTGCGTATGATTCCGTGGGAGCTTTGTCGAGCTTCATCACGCTGACTATCGGATCGGTGTCGTCGGTCAAGACGCCGACGATGCTCACGCTCTTGTGATGCAGCAGCACGCTGGCGCCTGGCTCCAAAAGGTCCTTGTCGACGAAGCTCATGATGCTCACGTAGTACTCAGGCCCAGTGGTGCTACTTACAATCGCATGGTCGTCGTCAATGAGCTCTTCCAGCGTCCCAGCTCCCATCGGAGTGCCTCGCATGTCATCCACGCGACCGCGTTCATCGGCTGATCGGTCTCCATCAACGTCGGGCGCCGTCGCGGCACCTTCCTTGGCGGCCTTGGCCTTGCGAAGTCGTTCCTGGTTCTGGACGTATTCTTCCTCTAGCAGCAGATGATCGTGAACTCTCTGCAACCGCAGCAACCGGAGTTTGCATCTGCTCGTCGGGTATACGGCCGGCAGCTTGGCGGCGGCGCTGGTGCCGCCCGCCCTTCTCTTCTTTCGGCCGACTCGGGTTGTAGGCCTTGGAGGGGGCTCGTACTTGGGCTTATCCTTCTGAAGCGAATCGTCAGACGACATGAGCCATTTAGCGGAGTGAGACCTGACGCACCTTCTTTTCTTTCTCGTCACGGCCGCCGTCGCCCCCGAAACCGGATTGACCTTGACCCTGTCGCCGGAGCGGTTAACAAAGACATTGGTAGACCGAAATCGTTGCGTGCTTACCATCCTGGTAGAAAGAGCTACCGGGGCTCACCAGACTAGAAGAATCACGAATAAGTGTGAGGATGGATGCTGTCACAGCAGATGTGAGCCGAATGACAGAGGTGGGCGTGAGACGAATGGGCGCTGTGCATGCCGGCAATCGTCAGTCAGCCAGGCGCCACTGATACACGACAGCTCCAGGCCCAGTCACGTGAAGCGGAGCAGCTGGTGGCTTAGTCCGCCCTCGCGCTCTCTTGCCCCTGGCTTTTCTTTCGATCCTTACTAAGTAGCTCTTGAAAGTGACGGGATGTCCCGACGAATGCGAATTTCCCATTCTGATATCAGCTTGCCCATTGAACTCTCATCAATCGTGAACCTGGCCTCATTCCGACCACAATGTGACAAGGGTGTAAGCCCATCGGGCCCACTCGCTGATTATGAACTCAATCGCCCTTACGGGGCGGCGACTCGGAAAGTTTGCAGTTGAGGAGAATGGATAGTTGAATTGCTCAACCAGGGTGCGCACTGCACGGCGAGGTGTCACTTGTCTTGGTCACGAAGAGACGGCTAGTACATAGTCTACCTAGGCAATGCAACGCAGTCTGCCTGTTCAGTCCGAGCCCACAGTCTCTGAGCATCATCAGTGAGGCAGCATGTTTGTGGGATCAAGACCCCGCGACCGAAACTCCTTGCCCAATCAACTGAGATGTACCCAAGTCACGGCGGTCCCGGTTGGCTCTCTCTCTCTCTCTCTCTCTCTCTCTCTCTCTCTCTCTCTCTCTCGTCCTTGAAGGTCAAGCCCCAGACTCTGTCCAATCCTCGTGGAGAAGTTGCCAGAGGCGCCTGCCGTCGTGACTTCTTCCCTTTGGCCCATTGAGAGGGAAGACTAGCACGAGGAGGACATCGCTTGTATGGCAGGTCAGGCAACTCGCCACATCGGATATCTAAGTCTTCGTCAACACGCCGCGGCGCCACGTGAAGTTGGGCAGGCACAGAAAAATCCTAATTGATTAGCGAGAAAATGTGAAAAGAAGCCACGCTCAGCCAAACCAACCATACGGCACTAGATTTGACGCTGCGCGCCCCTCCTACGTCAACTGCAATGCCTTAAGTACTGACGTAGCGGCCCCAGATACGGATGACCCAACCTGACATCGTCATAGCACACCTACCTCTCCTTTTCACAACTGCTCATGTGCGACTCAACGCCGGTCCAGTCCCCCGTGCTAGTTCACGCCTTGGCCCTCATTCTTCCATCGGCGCAAGACTGAGCCCCGTCGTCTGCCCGGTTCGTTTTGCGCATGTCTGTCGAGCCTCTTTCCGGCAACAGTATCCCGTCAATCCCCTCCTTCCCCACCCTGATCTGGCCTCAGACCCTGATATCTACCTTACCTAGTACGTACCTTAGATACCTGGCAGGTGATAGGTACCTATCTTCCGCCTGCCTCGGTATCCGCCTTACTTGCTTTTCTGACCACTCGATTGCAGAATTGTGTTGGCTCGACACCGGCAAACAAGAGCAAACACCGTCCATCGCCAAATCCGCCTGCCGACCCCTCCGACGTCGAGTCAGCGTGACAATGGCCAACAGCAGGGATCGTCGCGTAGCGAAAGAACTCCAAGATATCCAAGCCGACAGGGAAAAATCAGGAGTGTACGCCATGCCCGTGGATGGTGTCGACCTGAAGCACCTCAAGGGCACCATTGCTGGCCCCCCGGATACTCCATATGCTGGCGGCACCTTCATCATCGACATTCAGATTCCGGACAATTACCCTTTCAAGTCGCCAACGATGCGGTTCGACACCAAGATATGGCATCCAAACGTCAGCAGTCAGACTGTATGCTTCCTCGCCTCCTCCCAACCTACTGCCTGCCTCTGTCACTGCAGACTCGGGTCATATCCATCTCCCCCCCCCTCTTGCCGTCGACTCAGTCGTTGACCCGAAGCAATGTTAGGGAGCCATATGTCTCGATACTCTCGGCACCGGATGGTCGCCGGTGCAAACCATCAAGACAGCCCTCTTGTCAATTCGCATGCTTCTCGAAGTGCCAAACCCCAAGGACCCGCAGGATGCGGAGGTTGCAACCATGTTGATGAATACAGCAGAGAGGTTTGCCCGCGTGGCACAGGAATGGGCAATCAAGCACGCAGGCGCACCGAACCAACAATTGGATCTCAGCAAATACAAGAGTCTAGAGGATGCAACGGCGTCCCCTGATATCGACAGGTAAGGATGCAAGCCAACATCTACCCAAGCTTTGCACGTCTCTGTTCTGATATTGTGCATGAATGGTAGATACAAAGGATACAACAAGGACCTCGTCGACCGTTTTGTCAACATGGGTTTTGACGTCGAGAAAGTCGTGGATGCATTTCTGTTTGTCGGCATTGAGCGAAACCACGGACAAGACTACGAATTGGAAGAGGCGTACATGGGGGACATCACGGCTCGGCTTCTAGGGGAGAATTAGGACCCGCGTGTTTTGGGCAACCAGCGTTGCTCATCGCGGTCCTTCGTGTGAGAGACTCTGCCGCTCTCGTGTTGTCCTCAGTCTGAACAGCGAAATTTGCATCGGGAAAGGCGTTCTCATTTTCTATCTCTTTTGATTCCCCTTCAATCCCTTCCGGTGCCAGTCTCCTTGAATTATCTTCAAAAGAACAGCGCCCCGTCAAGTCGAATGATAGCCCGGTACGTGAACCTTGTCACCTAGAACTAGGATTCTCACCGTTCACTTGACTCCACATGACTGTTGGCGAGAGTACACTTTCTTCGTCCATGTGACCTTCGCTTTGATCACCAAACGTGCGCGAAATCGGCGTGGCACAGCGTGGTTCAACAACGCTATGCTGAATGTTACAACAACAACGAATGGAATGGCAAAGTTCTCGCACTTTCTCAAGGGGGGGAAATATCACATCTCACAGATCTCGGACACGCTATGGACTCGAACTTCACCAGATCCCATCAATATTCCCACCTTGGCTGTGATCAGCATCATGGGTCACGCACACAGCGATATGTCCCCAGTACATTGTGTTTCATAGATGACAAGCGCTGGGCCAGTGGCCCCGTTATGAATTATAAATTTCTCAATTTGGATGGAGCGAAAGGCATTTTATCAAATCTCTTGTTTTTCCCAGCTGCCGGCCTCAGATGTCTGTATACTATCCATTGGTCCCCATAGCTGCCGCCGTTGCGGTGCACTTAGCGGCTTCCACCACTAACCACAGCGCGTGAAAGTCTCTAAACCACTGGCCGAGCAGTATCCCACGACCCCACCATCCATGGGTCAAACCCCAGCTTCCCGCGCCCCTCCCTCCTCTACCCAAAGAAATAAAAAGTGCTTCGGAAGGAATAACCGTGAGACGTGTTGCATCACTTGCGAGTCAACACGTTCCGCAGAGATGGCGACAACTACCTTGGTCACAACGGCCGCAGCGCAGCCGCCGAGAAGAAAGACTGCCGACCTCGCTCCGGAGAGCGAGCGATTTCTTCGATGCTGCGCCGATGTCGCCAATGCTCTGATTGAAGATCACGAATCGACCAAGGATGGAAAGACGGCCAGAGATGTCAACCTGAATTCGCTGCGGTCCAAGCTGGCCAAGAAATATAGGCTGACCAACATTCCGCCGCTGACGGCTATCATCGCCGCGATCCCTGAGCATTACAAAAAATACATTTTGCCCAAGTTGATAGCAAAGCCGATCCGTAAGGCGACGCCCAGAACACATACTTGTCACCGTGCGCTTCGTGTCTCATAAGAATACAAACAGGAACGTCGTCTGGTATTGCTGTGGTGGCTGTCATGTGCAAGCCGCATCGATGTCCGCACATCGCTTACACGGGCAATATTTGCGTCTACTGCCCCGGAGGCCCCGATTCCGACTTCGAGTACAGCACGCAATCTTATACGGGCTACGAGCCGACATCTATGAGAGCCATACGGGCCCGGTACGATCCGTTTGAGCAAGCAAGAGGGCGCGTTGATCAACTTAAATCATTGGGACATTCAGTCGACAAGGTCGAATACATCATCATGGGAGGAACTTTCATGTCGCTGCCCGAGTCATACAGGGAGGAGTTCATCTCTCAGCTACACAACGCTCTCAGTGGATACCAGACGTCGAAAGTGGACGAGGCCGTCGAGGCAGGTGAGATGAGCAACGTCAAATGCGTGGGAATCACAATCGAGACCCGACCAGACTACTGCCTTCAACCACACCTGACGGACATGCTGCGATACGGATGCACCAGATTGGAGATTGGGGTGCAGTCTCTCTACGAGGATGTTGCGCGAGACACCAATCGCGGGCACACGGTGGCTGCTGTCGCAGAGACGTTCTGCTTGGCAAAGGACGCAGGTTTCAAAGTTGTCAGCCACATGATGCCTGATCTACCCAATGTCGGCATGGAACGTGATATTGACCAATTCCGAGAGTATTTCGAAAACCCAGCCTTCAGGACCGATGGTCTCAAGATTTACCCCACGCTGGTCATCCGAGGTACTGGCTTGTACGAGCTGTGGCGCACCGGGCGATATCAAAACTACACGCCGAATGGGTTGATCGACCTGGTGGCGAGAATATTAGCGCTCATCCCGCCATGGACGAGGATCTACCGTGTGCAGAGAGATATTCCCATGCCCCTCGTCACTTCTGGTGTTGAGAATGGTAATTTGCGAGAGCTGGCACTGGCGAGAATGAAGGACTTTGGAACGACCTGCCGAGACGTCCGCACCCGTGAAGTCGGCGTGAATGAAGTCAAGAACAAGATCAGGCCAAACCAAATCGAGCTCATACGCAGAGACTATGCGGCAAACGGAGGCTGGGAGACTTTCCTGGCTTATGAAGATCCCAAGCAAGATATTCTCGTTGCTCTTTTGCGCCTCCGAAAGTGCACAGAAAAGTACACATACCGCGAGGAGCTGACAGGACAACCCAGCAGCATGGTCAGGGAGCTTCACGTCTACGGGACCGCGGTGCCTGTTCACGCCCGAGATCCCAGAAAATTTCAGCACCAAGGATTTGGGACTTTGCTCATGGAAGAGGCGGAGAGAATCGCCCGAGAAGAGCACGGCAGCGAGAAGATAAGCGTCATCTCAGGTGTTGGCGTTCGGAGCTACTACAAGAAGCTCGGATACTGGCTCGACGGACCTTATATGAGCAAATGGCTGGATGGCCGAGCCGAGGGAAGCACGGCTTAGATCGGATCACCGTGCTGCCATGATTGAAACCCACTGACGGTGCGCATCGTCATGGTGTGTTCGCAAGGCGGACCGAGCCGTCGACCAATGACCTGCTCCTGAATGCTGGCTGCGCATCCGCGTCTCGGCTCAGACACTCAATTGCTTGGACCATGCTAAGCATGTCAGACTCGCGACGCCACGGAGAAAGACCTGAGCGTCATGGCCTGATAAGCTCAGTCTGCGATCGATGGTCATTGAACAATCTTTGCTTGGCAGGATTTGAATGTTGGAGATGTTCCTCGACCAGCAAAGAACAGGGTTGCAGCGTGTCTTGGGCTCAAGCGTAGAATGCTGTCCCAGTGGCCAGCGGCCCAAGATCATGGTGTCGGCAGCAAAACGCCCCTGCCGAAGCTGGCTTGAAGCCCGCACCAGCAAAGCTTACTGTACTCAGTGGCACGGTTTCAGGCAGCCAGCCTTGATCTGTGTCAAGCATGCTGCTTTCCAATGGGTGATGTTTCTCCCACTGCGAGGAAGTCGTGGAGATCTCTGGACGCCGAAGCATGATTCCCGTCAAGCTCTCTCTGACCGAGCATGTGGGTGATGCGGGGAGAACATGTTCGCGATGTGGAATAGCAGGGAGGATGAGGCTCCTGCATGCGTCGCGGCGTTTTTGTTAGGCATAGGTTCATGCCTGTCACGGTTGATCTGGCCAGGGGTCGGTGGACGGCTGGCTCCGAAATCAAGGTACGATCGAAGGGTCGCCTGACTTGAGCTATAGAAAAAACGTAGATAAAACTGGGACGAAATATTGACAACCTGTTTGCCGGCAGATGGCGATTGATATCGTGGGAGGCAATCCGACCGATCTGCCGAGCCGGCTTCTGACTGAATGTGCTTTGACAACAGCGAAGTACAATAGACGGAGTAGAACAGATTGAAATGTCATATCTCTCCCCCCTCCCTCAATCTCTGACCCTGAGGCGCTCACGGAAATGTCACGCCCGGGCACCGCTGCCGTGGCTATGGCGGGCCCGTGTCCACTCCGCAGCATACTCGGAAGGAGCAGGCCCTGGCGCGCCTGCTTCCACGAAGCTCATCCACAGCAGATTGGATTCATCTCGACCTTAACCAGGCAGGACACGGCACTCTGCCTCCCTTTCTCCCCTCGTCACACAGACATGTCCCGCCACCAACAGGACAATGCCCGCCCGCAGTGATGGCGCATCCGCCATGGCTCCCACCACCATCACCACCTCCTCCTCCCCCGTCCACATGGCCTTCCGTGGTCGGCGGCGGCAGCGGCAGCGGCGTCTTGCCCGTCATAGCCAACCCCGACGACTATCCGGATCGCGCGCCTCGTAGCAACGCCGCGACGGCCGCGTCGGCCGCGGGCGTGCGAGCCCTCAGCGCGCAGCTCGTGGCCTTTTACTTCCGCGCGCCGGCCAAGGCCTTTTTCCGCACGCGCGTCGACTACCTGGCGTACGCGCGCACCGTCCACGACGCGCAGATCCAGCGCATGCTCGCGGCCGTGGCGCACGACGCCGACGCCGGGACCGTCTCCAGGACGAGGACGCTGCTGCGACACACGTGGATCTGGGCGAGCGGCACGACGCCGGGCGTCCTCAGCTCGGCCATCCGCCAGCAGGGCTGGGGCGTGGTGCCGCACCAGATCCTGCCGCCGCTCCTGGCCAACGTCGGCGTCGGCGCCGTCCTCTACACCAGCTACCTGCACATCCTGGGCCGGCTGCACGGCGACAGCGCCAAGGCCACAAAGAGGGTCTATCCGCCGCCGTCGCCGCTGCACACCTTCACGGCCGGCCTGCTCGCCGGCGCGCTGCAGAGCCTCGTGGCCGCGCCGCTCGACGCCCTGCAGGCGCGCTACGATCACCGCGACCTCATGCCCCCTGACCGTGACGGGAACAACCAGCAGCGGCAGCAGCAGCGGCGCCGAGAAGCTGCGCGAGATTGGCCTCCGGGGCATCTTTGCCGGATGGGGCCTGTCGCTGGCCAAGGACAGTCTGGGCAGCGCCGTCTTCTTCAGCACCTTTGAGTACGTCAAGGCCCAGGGGTACTACCGCTTCGTGACTTGGTACTACGGCGGCCTGGGCGAGGATGTGGTTGATCTCATTGCCATGAAGCGGCCGACCACCACCACCACCATCACCACCACTACGAAAACCAGCGGCGGCGGTGGCGGCGCACAGTTCAAAGACGGCCGCGACGAGGAGAAAGTGACGTTGATTCGGCCGCACTACGCCATCGAACCCATGTTCCTGTTCATGGCCGGCTTCAGCGCGTCGTTTGCCCAGCAGCTCCTCCTGCACCCGCTGACGCACTTCCAGGTCAAGCACTGGGACCACCTGGAAGACCTGGACGCCAAGGCAGCCAAGTACCGAGAAGCAGCGGTCGCCGATGCAAGTCGCCGCCTCCCTCAAGAGACATCACGCGAGAAGCGGCCGCGGCGGCGGTGGCGGATGCTGCGCGCGTACTACCGCGCCTACCGGGAGACGTGGACGGGCTGCAGAGCCGAGGCGTCGGCGGAGGGCCTGAGCTTGACGAAGTGGCTCTACAGGGGCTTTTGGTGGAACACGATTCGCCAGGTGCCCAGCACGAGCGCGGGCCTCATCATCTTTGAGCTGATACGGCGCAAGTACGGCTACGGCGCCGAGGAGGTCAGAATCACCAAGGACGGATACGACATTTTGCTGAACTAGACTCGGCCGCGTCCGCTCCAACAATAACGGGCAACGTGCATTGTGATGCGGCCGTTGCGTGCGAGTCAAACTCGACGGCGAGTACAGTAGGCCTTGGAACTGATGACGTCCATGACAATGTATAAAGATATATACATAGATATATATATATATATATAT
>JAPFUF010000201.1:0-35261 GCA_030780645.1 Aschersonia sp. MBC 508 | reverse complement strand
AAACTAGATTACGCGGCGTTGGAATTTCGCCAAATCAGCTTCGGATCATGCTACACAGCCGCAATTCAGGCGTGCGTCCTACCGCGACACAACACCATACGGTGTGGTACGTGTTTGCTCGGGCGACGACATCTCCGGCCAAGATCGCAAAGAATTCTTGTGCCATAGCAAGTTTCCTAATCGCAATGAAGCCGTCGAATTTCTATCTGTCTAGCGAGCTGGTGTGTAGAGTCTGTTCCTGTAACTTGTAGCTTGGCTCGCTCTCATTGGGCTGGCCGTGTTCAGCGAGAGATGTGTCTTCAAAGTCATACAGGCTGGGTTCTTGACCAGAGTCCGTCCTGGCTTGACTCCTCAGTATCCAGAGTCTCAATACCCTCCTCTTCCTCGGCCCCGTGCCTGCCGCTAGACGTCAAAAGTCAACTGCACCCAATTTGACTTCGACACCCCGACGCCTTCGTGAAAAGAACCCCCATGTTTTTTGTTCTTGTTACAGTATCAATATATGCATAATGAAACATCAGTCACTCATCGGAGGAACAAGTCCCCAACGCCATTTCTCAGCGATCGAGTCCTGTCAACGTGATCTAAACCAAGGAAATCATCTTCCGGTACTGCCAAGACCCACAGCTCATCGTCTAAGGGAACATGTGTCAGCCGTGCGCCATCATCCTGAATAGCATTCTGGGACACCTACCATCATTGAGATATTGAGGTTTTGAATAGTTTGCACGACGAACGACGGCAAACTTGATCTTCTCGAAGCTTTTGCCCTTGATGCCGGTACGTTTTTCAAGACGCTTCTTGGTATCTGCAAACCTCTCCCCCTGAAACATTTCGGTCAACTACGTCAGTTCCTGTGGGAGTGCGCCGTGTTACTCACCTCTATCAAGAGAAATTTGAACGGTACGCCATGAACCCTATTCACCTCATTTTGGAAGTGGAATACTTGGATCATATTTTCGTCAGCAGCCGTAAGCTCCTCCTCAGGGATCCGCTCTGCGTAAATTTGGACATATTCATTGAAGTTCATGACAGGCGTCGCTCTCGGCGTCTCGCGATAAACTCTGTTTGAGCTTGTCTCGTAAACGCGTATTCTGCCACCCTCTCGTTCGTCAGGTATTTGAGCCTTTTTGATAAGAGCCAAAATCACATCCTCTGTGGTGCCAGTCTTGGGAACAAGTAAGTCGAGTGGCTCCTGGACACAGTTAGTCACTCCGCAAAACCTCTCTCAAGGATTGCTACCAATCATCCACATACCTCTTTGGTGATGCCATCACTCAGCCAGGTGAGCTTAATACTCTTTTTTGTATCTAGTTCTGCTAAGCTCATCTCCAGTACTTCAAAGTAAAACGCATCCCCCCTTTGACTGGAACTGAGCGAATTGGACCCTAAAGGGTTGAGGATCTGCTTCAACGTGGGGTTGGCACCTCGTCTAACAGGAGCTTTGGGATTGTTCGTCGTCGCGTTGACTGTCCATAGACGGATGTGGGTGGGCGGAACGTTGAGATAGCCGCTTACTCGTTCCGATAGTATGTCGTAGTTGATCTTGGAGTTGAGGACTAAGTCGAAGGGGGGATATTGATTTTGATCGCATCTGGTGGGATGAGGATGAAACCTGACGGTCCTCTTGTTCTCCAAAAAGTCGTAATACTCACGAGCGTCTTCGAAACGCTCCGAGTTGCGAATGCTGTGCACGTCAGCATCTCAAATATAGACCACTACTATCTATTGGATCAACTCACAGTTCCTGGGACTTTTCATGATTGAGTGGTTGATCCGCTTGATTTGCAGAAGACTTTTGAAAGCAGATGATGTCGCCATCTTGTAGCTCTGCGACTTTCAATGTTTGCTTCGCTTTCAGAGGTTCGATCATGGTGGGTTTGATTTCCTGCTCCCGTCAGCACCTGAACCGAATTCAATCTCGAGAGGATCAATTGGGACTTCCTCCCATCGTCATACCTCCCATAAGAGCAGCTTATCGTCAGCCGGTAACTTCTCGCCCCATGCCATCTTTCCCAAAATATAAGGCACCAAGTCCTCAACCCTTTTCTCCTTGCCAATGTAAACGTGACCGATACCTCGTAGTGTTTGCTTATCGCTGTCAAAATGCTTGAGGAAGAGGAGGATCGTATCGTTCTTCACCAGGACTCCATTCGACTGACTCTGGTAAGAGGGCCAAATGGGCTCGCCGTCAGCATTAAAAGACTCAGCGACCTCAGCCCAGATCCTCAAGCTGCTGTCGCGATGTGCTGCGGAGCGGCTGTAGGCCTCTTCGACTGTCGGACGCAAGTCCATAATAGGCTGATCAGGGCGGATGGTCTTGTTTTGGCGGTTAACCATCAACCAAAGCCGGATCTGGCGTGCTTCAAGACCCATGTCTCCCGCAATTTGGCCCGTGAACTCTTCCATGGTCATGGCTCGACGAATGCGGTATGTGCGTGGAGAAGCCTCGTCCGTCTCCTGATTAGGATCAAACGTGCAGAGGTCAGTACCACCATAGCGACGAAAAGTGTCATCAGAGATGACTTTGGCCGTCATGTAGAGATGCGCTTCACGCTGCTCGCGTCTTCGTGCCTCTTTCAAGGCGTTTTCTTCCTCAAATCGTTGCTCTGTGCTCATCATCAACATGTGTGGAAAGGAGAGGGGGGGAGGGGGGCGAGACACATACGCAGATGCTTGGGGATGTCGTCCTTTTCAACATGACACAGGATCTTATCCAGCTTGGTCTGACGGATATAAACCAGCATGTAGGCACTGTTTTGGCGGATGATGGGTTTCTTGTGAAGGGGCGCGCGGTACCCATTTGCCGTCCTATACTCTCCACCAAAATTTTCCTCCAACACTTCCCGTAATGTTGCCTTGGTGACTTTGTCGTCGTCATATCGATAGAACCAACCGTCCTTCTCAGGCTTAATGAATGCATAATAATGTCCAGCATTGAGATCGCCACTGTGGACGAGGACCCCATGGAGCTGGTACATCCAAGATTCGGACCTGTCTGCGTCTTGGATCAGATAAGGGGAGGCATCGAAAATATCCGGGAACTCGTAACGATCATTGATTTTCATCATCATATCTCTCTGAATATCGTACTCGAACCGTTTCAACTGTAGATGCAAAACGTCGGGAAAGCTGGTGAATATCACGCCCTTGTTCGCATCTTGTAGCTTGTGCTCGTCTCCAGCAAAATACTGGTTTTCGCCGTCCATCTTTTCGACCTGAATGTAATCTTGGAAACTTTCGAGGAGGTTTTTGTTGCCACTGACATTGAGCTGGATGTCCCAAAAGTCCTCGATGCGGCTCGACTCGTAATCCACATTGATACACGAGATGTAAGTCTTGATCTTGCCGCTGAACATCTCTGGTAGCACATTCTCAGCTGTCGTACCCTTCATTCTTTCTTCCATTCGTTCCATCAGTTTCCTCGATAGTTCTTGGACATCTTGTTGCTCGAAAATGTGGCGGGTTTCCCAACCAAATGACTTGGTCAGTTCATTGGTACCAACGGCTTGGTCGGAAGTTTGCAACTGGTAGAAGAGACGCTGTAGAGTGTATGCCGAATTTTGCATGCTCTCGTCATTCTCGGTCGGTATCTCGTATACGGCCTGGGGTGTTAAATTAGCCATCTTGCCCGCCAGAGAGATGCTTCAGATCCGGAAGGAGAGTCTCCAACCTTTCGGAAAGCATTCGTGAAATACAATGATTGTAGCAAACTGTTGAGGTAGCAAGTGGCGCCTTGATTCTTCAGGCCAACATAGCCAGTTTCCTTCTTTGAGTCATAGTTGACGAAGTTGTGCCACAAGACGCCAGTCTCGTCTTCGACTACGCGAACATATGCTGTAATGTTGGCACATTCATTTTCGCATAGGGGTCGGCTTCCGTGTTCCCACGCGACATTGAACATCTTCCTATGCTCGACAAAGCGCGTGAAGCCCCAATCGCCCTCTTCTTTTGTGAATCTGTGATGCGCAGCGTGATGAATATAGAGGCTCGGATCGTTCTGGTTCCAAAGCACCAAAGCAAACTGCACGCAGCAACTCCAATTTTCGGGCACAGCGTCGGGCTCAAAGCCATGCTCCAGGTAAATGGAGCATTGATCGGTGTTGTTGCCATGAGGAAAGAGAAGAATTCGCCTGCATCGGAGGTGGCAACAAGATCAGTTACTCAATGTCCGCGTACGCGATGGTGAGGGAGACTCTGCGACGCTACCATTACGCACCATGGATAACCACCAGCCTGAAAAATCGGACCATGCTCCCTCTTGCCCATGGTTCTCCAATTCTCGATGGACCATGTGTTATAGACATCCTCCAAAATCTTTGGCTCGTCCAGCAGAGGCGGGAGGGCCACGTCTTTCATGGCGTCATCTGAATAAAGGTTGTCAGCCACCAAAAAGATCCTTCAGCCTGGCCCATTGCTGTTGACTCCTGAGACTGGAGAATCGGAACACGTACGGTCGTTCGCTAAAGGGAGGTCTTGCAGTTGCTGGTCTACATCACTTTGATCAGGCCCGTCCGGATTGATGATAGCCACTGTTTCCTTCTCAGGAATACTAGTGACGCCAACGTAGTCTTCCGCGTCCACCACCATCTCGCTGGGGGAGTCAACGTTGTAGCTCTGTGAGTGGTTCAACTCGTCAGTCTTCCTTTTCGTCTTTTTGGGGAAGCGGAGAGGCAGCGACATGGTGCTGGGAAACATGATCGGACTGTCGGGAGAGGGTGATAGGATACTATCCTATCATCCGCTGGGAAGAAACGAGAAGAAGAAGAGAAGGTGTCAAGGACAGACAAAGAATGTCTGCGACGCAAAAAGGGCGTGGGTATTCTGTGATGGCGTTGCTCGTTGCGCTGCCGGAAAGGAAAGCAGCTCTTACCATATTGACGACGGCCAGCAAGACGAGGCTAGCTCAGCTCGCGCAGGGCCGGAAGGCGATACTGCCAGTAGCAAGGGGCAAAAATGCGTGAGGACCAAGCAGGCAGGTGGGCGCGCAAACCAATAGGCAGCTATCAGGTCGTTTCAAGACAGGAAGTCGCGGTGCTTGGGAGTTAGGCAAGCGCACTCTCTGTGTCTTTGAAACGGGCCTTCCGGACACGCGGGCGGGCGGGTTAGGCAGAGAGCAAGGCGGCGGGGAAACAAAGGTACCTAGCACCTGATTAAACGAGGATTGGAGCTGGCCGGCATGAGTGACGGGAGGTGTTGTCAAGCTGCTGCACGACAGCGGATGAAGAAAGGAAAGAAGGCAAGCTGCAGAAGCGCAGCGGGCAGGGAGATGCGAGAATGTCGACGTCAGGCTTGCATGTGCATCCCATGTAGTCCGCAAGGTGCAGTCCCAGCACATCAAGCAGCTGCTCTACGACCATGTACTCCGAACAGCCAGTCAGCCAGCCAGCCAGCCAGCCAGCCGGCCCGCCCACGTTCACTACCGTTTTAATGTGGGTGGATTCTTTCTAGCTTCGGACGTGGGAAAACCTCGGTGACGGTGCGGGGTGCTTTCGGAGGGTTTGGAAGGGTCTGTCTGGGTGAATCACGGCCCCTGGGGAGAGAGAGTCCAGAGGTAGTGGGAGGACGGGCGGTGACACACAACAAGTGGCGCGACGACATCGCTTTAGACGCGAGCCATTCACCAACTAACTCTCTTGCGCAGCCATGTCGTGCTGCTGCATCCGAAGAGACGTATGATTTGCGTAACGGTACACCTGATGGCATGACCTGACGCCTTCTCGATCGATGCAATGGGAGCCCCTGCATCGTGGGCTCGCGTGTGAACGTCCATGTACATGAGTTCTTGATACTGCTCTTCTTCCGCAGATGTTAACTCTTCAGGTGTCTGCCTACCAAGAAGCTGTCTATCGTCTACTGCGATGCGAAGCTTCGGCCAGCCCCAAAGACTGTCCGACCAATGGTGCTCTCACGTGATGTCTCTCGAGGCTCAACCAAACCCCTTCGAGTTCACACTACGTGCTATATACGCTGGGCATGCACCGTATGAGCAATGGCGGGGGGGCTTGCCGTCTCAGAAGTGAGGTCCCGCAATCCCCCGCCTTCTTAACGGCCCAGTCCAATCCAACGAGACCCAGACCTGGACGCGACGTCACTGGGGCAAAGCTGCCCGAGCATCGTAGAAAGGAATCACATGCGCGCTCACGGTGCCTAGTCTGCGAGTGAAGTGGCCGGTGGCTCGGGGCTTTTGAGAAGCGATTTCTCGCACAAGGCCATTGTCAGAAAAGAACGAATCATGGGACTGACGCCATGGAAACCGTCAACGCACAATTGAGAGGCCTGGACCGAGATTCGGAGCTTCGACCCGAGGACCTGACTGGACCTTGACTCACCTCTCAGGGCCCGCAGGCGCGAAGCAAAGTATGTGCGCTCTTGCCTGCATGCCAATGTATGCACTTCCTCCTCCATAAACGCCAATGGAACCCTCTCTTCGGCCAATTGACCCCCTTCGACACAGCAATTCTTTTGGCACATCACGGGCAACCCCCTTCGCATGTTTCGACTCTCTGGCGCTGCCCTCCGTCTGTCAAAGACACTTTGTCGCGCGGCGTGTCCAGGCCTGGTGGCAAACAACCGCGAGTTGGCCCATCTTGCTCCTGTCCACCGCTTTGCGACGACAGCGCTCCGGCACACCTCGAAATCGATCTCGCACATCCGACGTGCCTCTCTGCATGGAATTGCAGGAATGGCCTTCGTCGCGCTGCGCAAGGCTGGCACCCGATGCAGATCAAGTGCCTGCGGCGCCCCAAGCACGGCACCCAGGACGTCGTTGACATCGTCCTCGTCTCGGTGCCCGCAACCTGTGCAGCAGTTGCGCCCAGCCAGCAACAATACATGGCGACCTGTATCCGTTCTAGACGAGTATGTGTAGCTTGAATCATGCGTACCAAAGGCTAGGGCAAGCTGATTGACAGTGTGCACGCTCAGATGGGTAGCAAGAGAAGCACGGCCCATAAGCCTGCGGCAGCTCATGGTCTTTGGTCGCTCTCTGACAGAGTCACGTCTCATCAGCTCAGCAAATTATGTCCGCACAGAGCTTCCGGCCAGGTGAGAGATTTTCCGACCATGGGCCCCCTTACCTTGAATCTTGCCAATAAGTCGACCAACAAACAGAATCGCCCATCGCCTACGGGACATGCAGCAGCTTCCCTACGTAGTCGTCACGAATCCCCACATCAATCAGGTCTACGACCTATACTACAATGCCTTCAACCAGTTCCGTAAGCTGAAAGAAATTAAGACACTCGAAGATAACGACAACCTGTGTAGCATCATCAGCCATAATCTGAAAGGCCATCTCACTGTCATTCCGAAACTAGCCATGGGCATCCTCGAATGCGGCGGTCTCATGGATCCCCAGGATCTTGACAGGTTCATGAATACCATACTCCGATCCGTAAGCTCTGACGAAGATATGAGCCGCATCAGTGAAGTCGCCATCAACGCTAACGACTCCTTTACCAGCGCATCTCCCGCCGCGTCATCGCCGAACAGCATCTATCCCTTACCGAAACCTTCACGTCGCCATATTTCTCACCCGGCGCAAAACTCTCCGAATCCGACTTCATAGGCGAAGTCTTGATCAAGTGTTCTGCCAAGGATGTCGTAGAGCGCTGCGCCAAGGCCGTGACCGCCCTTGCGCGGTCCACCAATGGGCCTGATGTCCTCGTCCCGGATATCACGGTGATCGGTCATCTAGATGCCAGCTTTCCCTATATCTTGAATCATATTGAGTATATAGTGAGCGAGCTTCTGCGCAACTCAGTGCAAGCTGTTGTTGAGTGGCGCCAGAAACACAGCCTGTCGGAGCCTCCTCCCCCGGTCGAGGTCACCATCTGTGAGGCGCAAGAGCATGTGATATTTCGCATCTCCGACCGGGGTGGCGGCATTCCCCAAGCCGAACTACCGTACCTGTGGTCATTCTCCAAGGGGCCACTCTCACAACACCGACTGGAAAATCTCGGTCAAGTGCCCCGCATGGCAGCTACGATGCAAGAGCTTCACGTGGAAGATGAACTGGGTCGCGCTGATCTTAAGAACCCTACGTACCACAACTCGCTGTCATCCTTGACAAGCAGACCGCCGAATCTGAGGCTTGGCATGGGTCTCCCTTTGAGCAGAGTATACGCAGAATACTGGGCAGGCAGCCTCAATCTTCACAGCCTGGAGGGATACGGCGTGGATGCCTTTTTGCAAATATCCAGGCTTGGGAACAAAAACGAGCAGCTTGTGACAAGAGCGAGCATGGACTCTGTATAGAAAAGGAAGGTCGAGCGAGAGATGGCATATGATGGGGCGCGGGTGCATTTATCTCAAGTATTCTGCATTGGGGGCGGGTGATTTGGTACAATTCTTTGTCATGGCGCAGTCTGCTTCCTGCTTTGTGATCCGTCCAACCTTTTCATCTTCTTTATGCATAGATTTCTTTGACCAGTCAGCGGCATCACTTCGATCTTCCTTTTTTTTTTTGGCAGAATGTTCTTCCGCTCCTAAGCGATGTCACTCACAAGCAACCAGTGCTGTAAGGTTTCGAATGAAATAAAGGGGAAAAAAAGGCCGCTACTCGATGATGAAGGCGTCTCATTGCAGCACATGTCGACTTGCATGATGCGTAGAGCCGTGTACGTGGGACGTACAGCGTACTTGTGACGCCAATCCCCTAGCACAAACAGCGGCATTAAGTGTTCCGAGCACGGCAAAGTCGCAGCAAGGCTTTCACGGTCAGAAGCTGGCTTTGACCGGGTAAGAGAAATGACACTCAGAGTGAAGCGAGCAAAATCAATAATTAAGGCTACATGATCAGAAAGCTTGCACCATCCCTCTGCCAACCGCGTTGCTGGTGATTACGAATAGGTGCCTGTACTTTTCTTCCCCTCCTCTCTCCAACTGACAAGTCCATAAGGCACTTCAGACAGATACTGAGCTCGCATTCATCCCAACGACAGCTGTTTGCTGGAAAGCAGAATATCGCTCATGGCTTCCAAGCATTCTCTTCACCACCAGGTGAACCAACAAGTAATACGTCGCATCTCGTGCTCTTCTATCGCGCGGTTCTTACGCACCGTCGCCCCAATAGAGGTGACAAAAATATTTGCTTTGCAGCGTCGCAAAGCTGCAGCTAACCGAAAGGAACTTTGGCCAATTTGCCCTGCATTGTCTTCGTTTAGTTATCAAACAATCCAAATTTTAACGGCGACCGTGGCTGCGAACAGCACTGCCCTGCATCTGCTCTAGCTCAGTCTCCAATTGTTTGATCTGGGCATGAGTTTGCTCAAGGTCTTTGTTGAGACGATCACGTTCCGCAATGAGTTTCTGTTCCCACTGGCGGAATCGCTGCTCTTCGACCTTGACTTGTTCGGTAAAGCGCTTCCGCAATGCCTCTTCCTCCTCCTTGAACTTGGGATTGTCCAGCTTGCGAGGACGAGCCTCGCCAAACTTGCGGGTTTCCATTTGCTGAGCCCGGTAGGCCTCGTAGTGCAATTCCTCGGTGGTGTGGATGAGATCGAGCATGTGAGTTCGGATCAAGATAGAGCGCAGTTTCTTGAAATCGCAATGATCTTCATTTTCCACCTCGGCGACGCCCCACGAGTACTGGCGGCCCTTTACAATGCGACCATCTCCAGTCTTGACATCCTTCTCGGAGCCGATCACGGCGAAGGGCATAGCGGCCATGAGGCTTCGTGCGTGCTGAGCGGCGGCTTCGTCGTCCTCCTCAATCGGAGGTTGGTAGATCTTGATGTTCTGCGCCTCGATGACGGAGACAATCTGGGCAAGTCAGTGACAGATTCCGGAGAAACCAAGGGTCAAGATGGAAGGGAGGGTGAGAGGCTGCCGTACTCTTTGCTTGAACTTGGCCAAGTCAGCAGGGCTCAACGTATCAGCCTTGGCGATGACCGGGATCAAGTTGACGCGAGAACAGAGTCTCTTCATGACTTCAATGTCAAGAGGTTTGAGAGTGTGGCCGGTAGGACGGATGAAGTACAAGCATGTATGGACGCGCAGGTCGATCTTGTCCTGGCGACGCGGCTGCTGCTCCTGAAGCATGTAGGATTCGTGCTGGTCGTCGAGAAACTCGATGATGGGCATCCAAGAATCACGGTTGTTCACATAGTCGCCAAAGCCAGGCGTATCAATAACAGTCAGTCGGACTTTTGTTCTAGGGTCAGCAGCTGTGCGTCGAGAAGAGGGCGCAGATCAGATGGGAAAGCCTTGATACATACCCTTAAAAAACTTCTCTTCAAGCTCAGCCTTGGTGATCTCGATCTCAACGGTCTTGTCGACTTGCTTCTGGTGTCGACGCTTGTGGTCGGCATAGTTCTTGATAGTGGTGGAGAACAGAGTGTTGATAAAGGTAGTTTTTCCCAGGCCAGACTCGCCAGCAACCTGCGCGCTCGTGTCAGCATTCGACGTCGTCAATCGCCGAGGCCTGGAATTGCATCGGAGCGCACCATGATGGTGAAGCTTGCGCCTCGCTTGGCGACAATCTTGTGTCGCTGGTTGGGGAGATTGGCAATGCCAATTGGTGAGGCGCTCTCCGCAGCTGGAGCCATTATGACGGATGCAGATGGTGTAGGAGCTTTCAGGACGTTGTGCGCAAATCACGTAAGTCTGTAGGCAAGCAAACTGCAATCGACGGGGGCACGCGTTCTCGGGAGCTGGAAAAGTGAGATGAGGGATCGAGTCCAGAAGCAGCGTTGGACGCGGGTGGAGAAGATGAAGCTCAGATGGGATTGCTTCAGGGGCACTTTGGGCTGCGCAGGGAGGTGCGCCGGAGCTCCTCTCCTCTGGCGCTTGCTGGCCTGCTCCATCTCATCTTTGCTGCCCTTGCCTCCCGCATAGACGTGTGTGATTGGCTGGAGACCAACTGCCCGCACAGGAAAGAGCCATGCGGCGAGGGACGACGGGGCCCGCCAGTGGTCCCCTTTTTCCTTTTTCAAATGAGACGGAGTGTCTACTAGGCTATTTAGGGTCTTTGAAAAGGTGGCACGTACGGATTACCAAGGTACTTTACTTTAGGTATGTTCATCAAGCGTATATACTGACGACAGTTTGCCCGAGCAAGCAATGCATATTGTACTGAAGTACCCAGGGACTGAGCGAGGCTGAAAGGTATTAGTCGCGCGTGGAAAAGGTGACTTGGTAGATCCCGCAATCCTCGTCGAGAGCCACGCACTCGCAAAGCTTCTGGGTTTGGAATTATTGTGGTGCAGCTTTGTGCTCTCAAGCACTGTTATCAGCACCGAGCAGGAGGCACTGATGTAGCTGTGGATACCCCCATCCCATGCGCCGCGGAAGGGGGGCAGCGGCGGGCGAATGAAAGAAAGTGGCCAGTAGATCAGTATTGCCTTCTTATCGATAAGAATCATGGCAGCGAAATTTTGGCATTCGCGGTAAGCGGCGCCGACAGCAGTCTCATACATTATTACGATGGCTTCGTAGCCTAGCGACAATATGAAGACCGACTTCAAGGTATGGACAGCTGACTCTAATTCTACGTGCATGTTCTCAGCTGCTTCTGTTCCTGATTGCGGCTTGCTGATCCCTTCGGCAGTTTTCGAACTTGCTCGGTACCGTCTATTGTCAGGGCAACTTACTCTTCAGTCCGGATGGCACCCATCTTTTCTCGCCTGTCGGCAACAGAGTCACAGTCTTCGACTTGGTAGGGTAAGTGAATGCTTTACAATTGGAACACACACAATTGTCAGTCAGCTGAGCCGTGACCAGAAACAAGTCTCAAACACTTCCATTCGCCCATCGCAAAAATATCGCCCGGATTGGCCTGACTCCTCGCGGCAATCTTCTGCTCACGGTCGACGAAGATGGCCAGGCCATCCTGACCAACGTCCCGCGACGAATTCCAATATATCATTTTACTTTTAGATCGCAGGTCACGGCACTTTCCTTCTCTCCCTCGGGCAGGTATTTTGCCGTTGGTCTGGGACGCCTGGTTGAAGTCTGGCATGTTCCCTCCACGCCAGATACAAACCCAGATGGCGGGCTGGAATTCGCCCCCTTTGTGAGGCATCATAGACACATGGGTCACTTTGACACTGTCCAACATATCGAGTGGTCTAGTGACTCGAGATTCTTTCTGACAGCGTCCAAAGATTTGACGGCGCGGATATGGAGTTTGAATCCAGAAGAGGGCTTCACGCCGACAGTGCTCGCAGGTCACAAGCAGGGTGTCATCGGAGCTTGGTTTTCGGAGGATCAGGAAACCATCTACACCATCAGCAAAGACGGCGCCGTTTTTGATTGGCGTTACGTCAAGCCTATCAATCCGAGCGCCGACGTCGACGAGATGCGCGATTCTGACGATAATTCCGACATGCGATGGCGAATTGTCAAAAAAAACTTTTTTATGCAAGGAAGCGCACATGTGAGGTGTGCCGCCTTCCACCCTGAGACGAGTCTTCTGGTTGCAGGGTTTTCCAACGGAGTCTTTGGCCTGTATGAATTGCCTGATTTCAACAATATTCACAAACTCAGTATTTCTCAAAGCCATATCGACTTCGTAACCATTAATCAAAGCGGCGAATGGCTCGCTTTCGGCGCTGCTAAGCTCGGGCAACTGTTGGTGTGGGAATGGCAATCTGAGTCCTATATTCTGAAGCAACAAGGCCATTTTGACTCGATGAACTCTCTGGTCTACTCGCCTGACGGCAAACGCGTCATCACCACCTCGGATGATGGCAAGATCAAAGTCTGGGACACGGACTCTGGCTTCTGCATCGTCACCTTCACTGAGCACTCGAGTGGCGTGACGGCTTGCGAGTTCACCAAGAAAGGGAACGTGCTCTTTACGTCGAGTCTGGACGGCTCAGTCCGCGCCTGGGACCTCATCAGATATAGAAACTTCCGTACATTCACAGCGCCAACTCGGCTGTCGTTCTCATGCATGGCTGTCGATCCAAGCGGAGAGGTCGTGGCGGCTGGCTCGTTGGACTCTTTCGACATACACATCTGGTCTGTCCAGACTGGCCAACTGCTCGATCAGCTATCAGGTCACGAAGGTCCTGTTTCAGCTCTGGCATTCTCCCCGAAAGGAGACGCCCTCATCAGCGGCAGCTGGGACCGAACAGCCCGTATTTGGTCCATCTTCAGCCGAACCCAAACAAGTGAGCCACTGCAATTGCAAGCCGATGTCTTGGATATTGCCATCCGGCCAGACTCGCTACAACTTGCCATCTCGACATTGGACGGCCAACTCACTTTTTGGTCCACCGCTGATGCCGAACAAGTGTCTGGTCTTGACGGACGGCGCGACATTTCGGGGGGTCGCAAATTTAGTGACCGGCGAACAGCTGCTAACATGTCAGGAACCAAGAGCTTCAGCTCGATACGCTATAGCACGGACGGCAGTTGTCTCTTAGCTGGCGGAAACAGCAAATATATCTGCTTATACTCAGTAACTACAATGGTCCTGTTGAAGAAGTTTACTGTTAGCGTGAATCTCTCGCTGTCTGGCACACAAGAGTTCCTGAACAGCAAGCGTCTCACGGAGGCCGGACCTGCAGACGAGATTGATGATCAAGGCGAGGCATCGGATCGCGAGGGTCGTAAGGACTTGAGTCTTCCGGGCTCGCATCGTGGTGGCGATCCGTCAGCACGGAAAAAGCTTCCAGCAGTTCGGGTGAATGGCATCGCGTTCTCCCCAGCCGGCACTTCCTTTTGTGCTGCATCGACGGAAGGTCTTTTGGTGTACAGCCTCGACAACACAGTTCAGTTTGATCCTTTCGAGCTCAACATGGAGATTACCCCCTCTTCAACGCTACACGTTCTCGAAGATGAACGCGACTTCCTCAAGGCGCTTGTCATGGCTTTCCGACTTAATGAAGCCGGATTAATCAAACGAGTCTTTCAGGCCATCCCCGCTGCTGACATTTCTATGACGGTGGGAAATGTGCCGACAGTCTATCTTTCGAGATTGCTGCGGTTTGTCGCCGCGCAAACTGAGGAATCGCCGCATATCGAATTTTGTTTGTTATGGATCAAAGCTTTGGTTGACAGGCATGGCGCGTGGCTTGCTGCCAACAGGAGCAAGATGGATGTGGAATTGCGGATTGTTTCACGAGCCATGACGAAGATGCGGGACGAGATAAGGCGCCTTGCAGATGAGAACAAGTACATGGTTGATTATTTGTTGGGCTAGTCAGTCAATGAAGGACAAGAGTCCGTGGTTTCTATTCTTGGTCTGACCAAGCTCGTGTTGGTCAATCGTGGGGAGCAGCTTCGGCATTATGAGTTCTGGACACAGACACGCTCAGGAGACGATCAAAGCTTTCCGTCGGTGTACCATTGTCACATCTTGTTGCTGCTGTGGAGATCACGCCGATCAAATCTAATAAAACTTAGTAGTCTCTGAGATATCAGGTGTCCAGTGGGTACTTCTGGGTACGTAGTTGGTGTTCGACTCGTCACTTGTCGGTCCTCGCAAGGTGCTGTGTAGAAGCCGCCAAGCGCGCAAGTGCGAACCTCGCGATGTCATCTCCTGCCCATGAAATGGTCCCGTCAAGAATCAAAAAAGAAAACATCGAGTTCTCGAGTCTTTCTTCGCAGCTGCCCTTGCCACGCCATTGAACAACTGAGGTACCGGCAAACTTGTTCACTGCGACGCGGGGCCCATGACGGTCTCCGGCTCAAGTGATGGAGCTCGGCACATTTGTGTTTTCGGCAGCGCGCATTGCATTCCACTCCACGGCAGCCTCGCGGTGAAGAACACAGCCCTGTTTCTCGAGAACATCTCGGACGCAAACAAGCGTTATATAGCAATCCTGGAGAAATAAGAACTCTGTGTCACATTTCATTCTGCTGGCACTCCGTCCTGTGGTAGACGAGGTCACACCAGATCGCATAAGCGTCGTTTTCAACTTCCTGTGTAATCGGAAATATTTGCAAGAGCAGATGTGACCGGAACGAAGAGCAAATTATAATCTCATCCAAACTCCGTGAACCCGTCGTGCTCTGAGTTTCATACATGTTTTTTTTTTTTCCTTTTTTTTCTCATCCTTCATCTACTAGGTACTGTACGCAGGTTTTTGTTTCGCGATACAGTATGCTCCGTATCTTGTAAGTTATAGGAAATGTATCCCCTTCGCCCCGTATTTTCGGTTGTACCCGCAATCAGCAGTCTAGCGGCCCAGCCCCAGTCTGGGCTTGTACCCAGACATTCAGTCATCACGTGGTGATAAGACTGGCTTTCTCGCGATAGCTTCAACTTTTTTGCTTTCCCTTCACGTTCGTCGCAAGGCCGACCTCACCTCCCCCGTCGCTGCTGTCAGAGTGTCACCATGGCGGTCGGGAAAGCTGCTTCGAATCAGGGCTCCAGAGCCTGGAATTCTCTCACGCCTTCTCTTGAGGAATGGATCCAGGGTGCCATGGCCACCATGGGGTTCTCGCAAATGACTCCAGTGCAGGCCGCGACGATACCGCATTTCATGGGCAACAAGGACGTTGTCGTCGAGGTCTGGCGCACAGAAGAATTCAGATGCAGTCCCTGATACTGACAATTGTGGCTCGTAGGCCGTCACCGGCAGTGGCAAGACGCTATCCTTTCTACTTCCCATAATTCAAAGAATCCTGCGCCTCAGTGAACCCACGAAGAGAAATCACGTCGCCGCCATAATTGTCTCCCCTACCAGAGAGCTCGCGGCTCAGATACATGCAGTCCTCGTTTCCTTACTGCAGTTCCACGCGCCTTCGGCCGAGATGCTACCTTGCCTGAAAGAAGACGAGAAGCGGCCGACAACAACGTTCCCGGTCATCGTGCCCCAGCTGCTCGTCGGCGGCACCACGACTACCGCACAGGATCTTAGTTTCTTCATGCGGCACAGCCCAAACGTCCTTATCTCGTCTCCCGGGAGGCTGGTCGAGCTGTTGGCATCGCCATACGTGCACTGCCCGCAGAGCTCGTTTGAGATGCTCGTTCTCGACGAGGCCGACCGACTCCTCGATTTGGGTTTCAAGCGAGATCTTCAGGGCATCATTTCTCACTTGCCAAAACAGAGACGTACAGGCCTCTTCAGTGCCAGCGTCAGCGAGGCCGTGAGCGAGCTCATCCGAGTTGGGCTGCGCAACCCCGTCAAGATTGAGGTTCGGGTCAAGATGAAGGATGGGGGGATAGTGGAGGATCGGAGAACCCCTGCAAGTCTGCGAATGGCGTATCTCGTCGAGCCAGCCTCGCGCAAACTGCCAGCACTGGCCCAATTGCTACAGAAACTGCCCGTCACGCCACAGCGCACGATTGTCTTCCTGTCCACCTGCGCGGCTGTTGATTATTTTCAGCACGTCTTGCCGGATTTGCTGCCCAAGTCTTTCTCCTTGATACCCCTCCACGGTAAGCACCCTGCCAAGGCACGGGAGAAGAACTTTGGCAAGTTTTTGGGCACCGTCTCGCCCACAGTACTCCTGACCACGGACCTGGCGGCGCGCGGGCTAGACATTCCCCAGGTTGACCTGGTCGTGCAGATCGATGCACCTTCAGATCCGAAAGTATTTATCCATCGCAGCGGGAGGGCGGGACGCGCAGGGAGAAAAGGTCTGGCCGTAGTCATGCTCCATCCAGGACCGGAGGAGGATTACGTGCGGTTTCTCGAAGTTCGCAAAACGCCCATCGTCCCGCTAGGAAAGCCCGCCATTTCCGTGACAGAGGAGGATGCCACGGCGGCCACACTCAAGATGCGTGAACTGGCCAAAACAGACCGGGCCATCTACGACAAAGCCCAGAAGGCGTTCGTCAGCTGGGTGCGAAGCTACGGAGCCCACCAAGCCACGTCGATATTCAAAGTCAGTGATCTCGACTGGGTAGACCTCGCGAACGCCTGGGGCCTCCTGCGCCTGCCCCGAATGCCTGAGCTTAAGCATTGGACCGGCGACAAGACCCTCGGCATCAAAATGGACTGGGACGCATTCGCATACAAGGACCCGGCGCGGGAGCGTGCAAGGCAGGAAGCTCTCGAGGCCGAGAAGCACGAGGACAAGGACGCCCGCAAGGCGGCGGAAAAGGCGCGCAAGCGGAAAAACGAGGCCTGGAGCCGCAAGCACGGCAAGGAGGACCAGCGAGTCGAGCGCCGGGAGAAGAGACAGAAGAAGAGGGAGGCAGAGCGGAGCGCAGCCATGACGGCGGACGAGAAGCTCGAGAAGATGGAGCTCGACGAGCTCGTTCGTCGAGTGAGGGAACAGAACCAGGGTAGGACTCAGCAGACTCCAGCAGCTGCTGCTGCATCATCCAAGGACGACGAGTTTGAAGGCTTCGACGACTAGGCGCTGCACACCCACAGTATCTGCGAAGCTACGCCAACACTGGCCAAGATGAGACCAGAGTTGTCATGCATGCCTCGATGATGCCACACACGGCTTCAGCACCTGAGGCGTGCCACGTGCGCCTGGAATCAAGCTCCAGTCTGCCCTTTTAACCTGCCATTCCGCAGGGGACCTGGGTCATCCCTCGCCTACGGTACAGGCTGCTCAGTCCCTAAATCAAACGAAGAGGCGACCAAGAGCCGGGCACGCGGAAGTTAAAGTCGCCGCTTCCCGAGACCGCAAAAGAGACAATTCCGAGGAGCACATGCCTCTCAGATGCCCCGGCCGTGAACGCCGTCGCCATTGCGGCTTTGCATTGCCCAGTTGATGCTGCATGTGGCACTGCAGGCCAAGCCCACTCCAGTCATCATGATATCACGGACAACGTTTAAAGGGCTCCTATTTCAATGATGCGTTCATCGCGCAACAACAGGCTGATTAGCCTCTCGATGCCTACATACCTAGGTAGATAATGCGCCAAAGGAGGGGCTAGGGGTGATGCATTGTTTCTATCGTACGCCGGGCATGAACCAGATTTCTACAAGCATGGCGAAATACTGCGCCCGATCCTTTGATGCTCATTACACGTCTCCATTCCTCTGCAGCCTTGCACGCCTGTCCACCCAATATGTCCATGTTCTTGACCTCAAACTCCAAACTCTTATGTCCGCTCTTCACTCAGTCGCCTTCAAGTTGCGTTATTGGTAGGCTATGCTTCATGTTTGTCTTCGGAGCCTCGTTGGCTCCTTTCTCTACATCTTGTCCGGCTTCTCCGTCTGCTCGCCGCAGACTGTACTTCACAATTCGTAAAAGTCCCAGCCGTCCCCTCCTTCCGTCGAAAGATCCTTGGCCTCGTCCAGGCAGGCCGGCTCTGCTATGCGTCGTACT
Organism: Aschersonia sp. MBC 508; assembly: GCA_030780645.1. Classification (NCBI taxonomy): domain Eukaryota; kingdom Fungi; phylum Ascomycota; class Sordariomycetes; order Hypocreales; family Clavicipitaceae; genus Aschersonia; species Aschersonia sp. MBC 508. The sequence goes on along the minus strand of JAPFUF010000201.1, from coordinate 17,072 downwards.
GGTGGAAATTCGTTCCGAAGCTCTTGATCAAGTCAGAGCTCTTCATCCTCTAGCTCGGATGGCTTGAGCAAACCGCCGACTTTTTGCCGCCTCTCCATGTCGGCAGCTTTGGCGTCACGCTCCTGCTGCTCCTTCTCCTCGGCGAACAGCTCCGCATTGTCACCGGCGAATTCTTTGAGGGAAATGAGGAAATCCCGCAGGTTGAGTCGAAATTTGTCATACTGCGTGTTGAGCGCAAACAGGCCCTCTACAAAGTTTGTGACTTGGGCTCTGCGAAATGTCAGCAGCCAGCACACGGAGAAAGATGAGCGACCGTTATCGTGGGATGCGAGAACTTACACTTGCAGATTGGGAAAGGCATTGCGCAGTAGGCCCGAAACCGAGACGCCAAGATAGTCTTTGTTGTCCGTGCCGACCTGGGCTTGATCTGGGGTGTAAATAGGACCCTGAATTTTGGGTTGAGTACTGTCGGCGGGATGGATATAATAGAAGAGCTTCATCAAGAGCATGGACTGCGTCTTAAACCCAGCCTTGTGGTCGCTATCTGTCACAACAAACAAGACATCTTGCAATATCGTCATGAAGTAGCGCTGGAAGAAGGCGTTGGCCGTGGCAACATCCGTCTTCTCGGCGATGTTGTTGATCAGCTCGAGGCACATGTTCAAACCAGCAGCTTCGACATCGCGGTTGTCATGCTTGAACGCCCATGAGCACGAGTCAATGACGAACTTGAACTGATTATTGTCCAGTTTCAGCAAAGCGGGAAAGCAGTGCAGATTGATAGCGCGTAGAAGGTTGAAAAACTCGACGCGATGCTCCGGAAAATCGGAAAAGTCTTTGTTGATCATTTCCAAGGTACACTCGAAGACGTTTTCCATGATGGTAGGGACCTGGTCCTCCATCAACGCCGAGAGTTTGGTGATGATCGTCGACATGGCCTTCAGTACCTCAGCATCGCGCGCACCGGGTACATTGCGGTTGTAGTCGACCAGTACGCAGTCAAGTAGGGGCGGCACCATCTGTGCTCGGACAGCCTGGAGATCTTCGGCCTTCTCCACGTAAGTCTCAATCAGCTTGAGAATCTCTTTCTTGATGGTCCTGAGACCTCGAACTTTGGGCATCTTGGTGGCCAATTCGCCTGGAAGGAGTCCTTGGTCAGCTCATTCTCACGTACCCAGCACGCATCTCGTGAAAGGACCTACCATCTCGCGCGACAGCCTCGGAGATGAGGCCACTGGTAGCACGATACATCTCCAGCATGTCATGATATATTCGGCCAATCTGAGGGTAAAAGTACGGTCCGATCGAGGAGCAGGCTGCAACATTGGTCTTCATGATGTTACCAATGACTTTGATGGTCTCAGCATCCTGCAAGATGGAGGGATTGACCGTTGCTTGCTTGATGATCTCATCCCAAGCAGCATTCGGGATGCTCATCAGATCAGCCAGGAGGCGCTCTTGCTGATGCTTGTTGCCTTGCGCGGCTACCATGTAGCCGCATGCTTCGTAGAAAGTGTGGACTTGCTGCGGCGTGAGATCGCAGGTGATCTTACCCATGTTTCTCACAATCTCCTCGATGAAGGGCTCCTGCTCACTGGGCTGGAGAGCAACGAAGTGCCGTCGACATTGCCGGGCGATTTTGATGAATGTGTCACAGGCCATGTCTTGTACACCTGTGGTGAAGAGAGCATTAGCTTTTTCCCGAAACCTCCCCTGCTGGTGACGCGCCTCAACTTACCCTCGTGGGATTCGTGCATAAACTCGAATAGCTTGTTGACCACCGTCTTGAGGAACTTCCAGTGCGCCTTCAAGAAGCGGGGGTATTGCCCGACGATGTACATGATATTACTGGCCACCACCGCCTTGTTATCTTTACCGCGTTTCATTTCGGTCAGACCAAGAAGGTCTTTGATCACCGTGACCAAGAAGCGTTTCTCAGTCTCTTCGTTCATGGCGAGGGAGATGGAGCCGATCGCCCAGCAAAGCACATTGCAGTTGTGCCATGACCATTCGGTACCATCAACCTGTCGAGACAGTTTCTCCGTCATGATGTTTTCAGTATCGACCACATCCAAGTGTGTCAGGTAAACTAGACACTCCCTGATGGTCTTGTATAGCTGCACAGTATCGCTCTCCTTGACAAACTCTCGGACGATTTCACCTTCATCGTTCTCCACAATGAGGACCTCCTCGGGACGGACCATTCTCTCAATCATGACTAGGCGCAGATTGGAAAGAATCTCGTTATACTTGTGCTTGCGGAGCGGATAGTTCACCAAGAGCGACGGATTCGGTGCACCGCTCCCAGACATGCCGCCAACAGCCATCAGCGGATTAATGTCAGTAATTGGAAGCTGCTGCATCTCCTCGTACAGCTCCTGTACCAGTTTGAGCCAGTAGTCCAAGCAAATCTTGAAAATCTCGCGATCATCAATCTGAGATATTCTGATTAAGTAGTAATGACCATGCATGATGTAGTCCCTGTTGGGAAGGTTCTCGATGAGCTGCATAGTAGCGAAGGGGAAAAGCAATCCAAAGTCAGCGAGCGAGAAAAACATTACTGGCCAGACTCCGAACAGACTTACATTCAGATGGGTTCCAAAGAAATTGCAGAGAAAGAGCGCCAGGTTCTGGACAAACTCCTGATCTCTCGAGTTGCTTGTGGGGTATGTAGTCTTCAGATCTAGCGTAACGGGTATGATATCGGCAATGGTGGTCAAGACCTCGGTGAACATCTTGACCAGCTGCTCATCATAAGAGTTGGACTGGCCAGCCCCGCCAGTTTGCAAACCACCGATCTCTGTTAGACATTGCAGAGTAATATTTCGGAATTCGGGTACGGGCAAGAAGCGGGTGCGCAGGGTCTCGATCAGATTCGTCTCGAAGATATAGCCCAGAGGGATCCAGTTGCAGAACCGAAGCAAGGTCTCAAGGGTCGCTTGAACGAGGCTAGTTTGGTCGGCCGTGGTAAGGACTTCCTGGCAAAGTTGAAAAATCTGAGAAAACTCGGCGCACATGGTCTGCTTGAGATTTCGCGTCTTTGTCGATGTCATCTGTTCTGCCGAGTAGTCAAACACCTCCTCCGATAGCAATCGCAGAATGATCATGTTGTTCTCGCAGATTGAAAGCTGCGCATGACAAGACGATATGATTTCATTTATAAACGATGGCCAGTTGTGAGGCCATTCCTGCTTGAGTACGGAGATGAGAACAAGGTTGAGCTTGTTAAGTAGAGTTCGATTCTGTCTGAGAGACTCTTCGGAGCCCGAGCTTTGAATGATGAATTGCACGACAAAGTTGCGAATCCCTGCCAAAAACAGCGTCAGCATCCGCGCGACTGCTGGGCCTTGCAGATACCCAGGCTTGAAGAACCAAACAAACCTTGGCATTGTTCTCGGGGCAGAACCTTCCATCTCGTCATGATGACGTTGTCCAGAACCTGCAAACCCAGATCTAAACGCCGAATCGAGAGAAGTTAGCACTCGATAAGTCTTGTTTATTGTTGATAGTTTGCGGAATGACCGTGGCTCGTGTGCTGACGGTCGAGGTGTTGGCAAGCGCGACGTACATTTTGTTTGAGGATACTCCGCGGTCGACAAGATTTGATCTACCATGAGCCAAGCATCGGGGTCTTCTTTGAACTGTTGAAATGTTAGTTGGACCGACAGAAGTGGACGCCGCACCATGTTCTCTGAGCTTCTTCTGCGGCAATCGCTGCTGAATCGGCGTGATCGGAAGTGTTATTTACCTGGTTAAGTGCGGCTTGGGCGGCTTTTTGCTATAGAACGGCAGCAGAATCGCATGAGTGTCAGCGCAAGGAAGATTCACAAGTTCGAATTTTTTCCCCCCGCTTCCGCAGCAGTAGATTCGCGGCAAAGGTCAAGGTGACATACCGGCTCCCCGCGGCCCTCGTAGAAGGTGCGGACCAGGCCATCGAGCTCTTCTATCGTGACAGCCATGGTAGGCGGATGCCTGGGAGGGGGATGGTGGACCGAAACCAAGGGCGGGGAGAAGAAACCTCGCAAGGTAGCCTCTCGATGGTTGTAGTAGGTACGGAGCGCACAAGATGATGGGCGTGCCCTCGTGCCAATGCAGGATGACGCGCTTCGGCGAGCGGTAGAAGGGCTCGAAAGGGAGGGCTGGAGGAGGAGAGAAATGAGACAGGAAGCAGCTGCGCACGGGTACGTGGGGAGGGGGAAAAAGAAGAAGGCAGAAGCTATTCGTTGGTGGCGTGGTGGTGTTGCTGTGGTTTGCAGCGGGCGTGCGGGGACAAGAGTTCAAATCACAGTGGACCGCAGACACCGACACCGACACCGACACCGACACCAGCCCAAGCCCAAGCCCGACCTAGTCCGCCCAGCCTCGGCGGGGTGGCTTGACCAGACGAAAGGCAAGTCAGGCTGCTAAGCTGAACCAGATCAGACGGGGGGGCGTCAGATTGCTGCCCTTTGTCCCGATCAAGACCACCCAATATAACCCGTCTACCATGCATTCGTCGGCATCGCAATCATCAGCAGGGCGAAGGAAAGGGCAGAGCGATCGTTTGCAGAGCGAGGCTTTGGCTCCCAATGGATGACGGTGGATGACAGTGCATGACAAAGCGTTTCATGGATTCACGCGCTGGACAGCTTTGCTTTCACTTGCGCGCATAGGTGTGCCAGGGCTTTGAACGATCTTCCAAACATTGCTCAAAAGCTTGCCAATACTATACCGACACCAACACGATCAGCTTACGTACGTCGGCCAGTCCCGAATGGACTGGCAAATGCAAATGGGTTTGTGCGTGTGTACGTGTTTGTGTCTGTGTTAATGAGTACCTGTGTGCCTGGGCGCTCATTACGAACTGAGCTGTGTGAAGAAGACTTCTGATTCGAACCTTAGCCTCGTGGTAACCCGACAGCTTACTATGGGAAACTTTTTGCATCGGGTTAGATCGAACCTTGGCCTTGATCGCGAGGCTGGCCAGCAGTCCTATAATCAACGATTGTCACCTCGTCATGACAATGGATTATTCGTGGGCCTGAGCTAGACATCCGGTTTATATAGCAGGTTGGTCCACGTGGCGACGAGTCTTCCAGCCGTCTTCCCTACACCTAGGCCGGCTTCGCCCCAAGTAGCCGTTGTCATCAACATACCTTAGTGGACAGAGGAACGATGACTGTCTGTTGGGAGCTGATGTCGTCGAGTTGCTACTGGAGGTGTGTGGCGCGCTGTCGAGCGTCTATGGACTGTTTACCTTTGGCTGTGATGTGGCGCCGTGTTCAGAGCATCTCGAGTTTGCAAAACTAAGCTTTGTGTGCAAACCTTTGGACACAAAAAGTTGATGGGACCCTGATGGGCAGGAGGAGCCGTGAGCTCAGAGTAAGTGAAAATCGGATGAGAACGAAGATCTTTGAGCTGGCGTCTCTGAACTGCTGAGAACGTAGTGGGTGACCGGGTGAAAAGGGCGGTATTCGTGTGTGTAAGCTTTTGATGCCGAGAATGATGAGCGGTGGTCGGGAGGCTATGTATTTAAATCATCATGAAGAAGAAAATCGTTGTGAGTGATGAAGGGGGAGAAAAAAAATGACGATGCAGTGGTAATGAGCCTATCAATCTTGTTATTTCCAGATAGTGGTGATAAAGAGACTTATCACTGGGCGTGGACGGGTAGAAACGCTCTGGAGGATCTTCTGCAGGGTTCGGGCCGTGACCTCTCCCCCATGGCTCCACTTTGTATCGCTCCAGCCTCCACAAACGTAACGCTACCTTTTTGCCGGTTTCTAGATAGCGGCGCCCCGGGGGAAGGGGAAGGAGGGCGTGACATGGCAAGGGAGCCACGCGAAGACGGAAACTTTTGCTGTTGACCCGACGACAGCGCTGTAGACGTCATCACCGCAGGGCCGGATCGAAACCCAGCTTCTTCGAAAGCTCCGCTGTAAATCGTTGTTTTGTAAATACATGGACGGGTGGCCCACCCTCACGGCTTGGCTGCCTTCTGTGGAGCATGCTATTCACTGGAAGAGGGCTAGGCTGGCCGCCACAGATGCATTTATATCTGCTGTATACGGAGCGACTGGATCCTCGAAAAGTCGGATCTCTTGTACCGACGACGCTTTCTGTTTGTCAACCTACTGTAAGTGTCTTCAGACAAGACAGCCAGATACTTGAGACACCGACTGGCGACAGAATTGGTCACGTGGTTCTGTTCCGTCTCAGGATTCGTTACCGTCTGCTCACAGCCACAAGTCCTCGCTCTCGAAAGCTTGTCCGTACCAAGCTTTCTCCGAGATCAACAAAGGTGAAGCACCGAATACCATTTTTTGAAAAGACCCGAAACTCCAGCATGCGTACGAGATTCCCGTCTTCCCCCAGCTTCTACGCCTTGTAGCCGCATTCCGCTAGCGCTCCCTTCAAGGCGTCTAGCGCATTGTCAACATCACGGCGCGTAGGGTCCATCTGCGAATTACGTGTTGGTCAATATGGGAATGAGGCGGGAGGGACGTGCATTCAGGCTCTTTGCTTACCACCGACGGTCCCATGTGCCCGAACCGGATATACTTGCTCCCAATGTCCTTGTGCAGACCACCCGCAAAGATGATGCCTTTGTTTAACAGTTTGGGCAGAATGTCAGGTGGGCTAACGCTGTCGGGCAGATAAATCGCAGTCATGGCATGTGCCTGATCCTCAGGCTTACTTGCCACGACCTTGAGCCCCAGGTCAGCGACGGTCTTCTTCACCTTGTCAGAGGCTTCAATGTGTCGCTGGAAACGCTCGGACAGGGGGCGATCCAGAACCTGGCTGACCGCAGTGTTCAGGGCGCGGATGAGCTGCGGCGAAGGGGTGGAGAAATAGGAAGGTTTCTTAGCCTCGTAATTCTGCATGACTATCACACACGGTGAGCTGAAGGGGACTGATCGGTTTTGAGGCAGCAACTCACTTGGAAGCCATCGCTTTATCGAAGCAAAGTACACGGCCGGCTCTGTCTTGCGTGTCTTGACAACTTCGATGGCTCGCCCACTAAACATGGAAATATGAAGCCCAGTGGGACATCCGATTGCCTTTTGACTGGCGGTGATGACAACATCCAGGCCCCAGGCGTCGAAATCGATCTCTTCACAAGCCACACTGCATACGCCATCGGCAATGATCAATGTCTCGGGAGACACCCGCTTCACGATGGCAGTCAGAGACTTAAGATCAAACAGAACCCCGGTGGACGTGTCGACGTGAGTTGCAGAAATGACTTTGTAGTTCTTCTCTTTCAGAGCCTTTTCGATTTCGTCGGGTTGAGGACGACTGCCGACAGCTCCAGTAATTTTGGTCACTTTGGCACCGTAGGCCGAAAAGCAATCCGCAAATGCATCTCCAAAATAGCCGCTGCTCAGCACGAGAACATTTTCGCCAGGCTCCACGAGGTTGGCAGCGACCAAGTCCCAACCAAGAGTGCCGGAGCCGTTGATGACGAAGGGCTGTGAAGCTGGATCGGTGGTCTGAAATAGCTTGCGCAGCTTGCTCAAAGTATCGCCAAAGGTCGCAACGAAGCCTGGGCCAACATGGCTTTCACTGTACACCAAGACAGGCAGCAACTGTCAGCCATGAGCAATTGATTCAAATATCGATTGACCAATTGCTGCAATCAACCGACAATATCATGAGGTGACTTGCCTGTAGTGTCCCATGGACTGGAGCACTGCATCGTCAAATTCGATGGGCCCTGGAATAAGGAGAGTGGGATGAGCGGCCTGTGAAGACATGGCGGCTTGCGTTTGACGATGAAATGAGTTGCTCGACGATATGATCTTCGCGAGCGTCTTCGACGATGATATTGCTGGGAGGATGCCCTCGGGCCGAGCGGCGGACGGGAGCTTCTTGGAGCGATGGAGGGGTAGCTCAGGAATTGGCGGGGCACGGCGAGGCAATGACGCTCCAGATCGGAGAGTCGCCGGGGCCGTCCTGGGTAAAGGTGCAGATCGCATAGCGCGGATTGCAGAGGCCCCGGGAGGGTGTCGGGCGAGCTGCAAAAGCCGCACGAGAGCAAGATCCAATCAGCGCGCACAAAAGAAAAAAAAACGGTATCGTAGAGGGCGCACATCGACCAAGCCAGAGAGCGTTGCAGCTGGTGAGGGCGCGAGTAACGTCATTGGAGGGAGTTTGTGCCGATACCGGGCCAATGCGAGAGAGCATCGCGCCGCGTCGCCGCCAACATTCCCGTTTGCTTGTTAGTCCAGCTTCGTCACGCAAAAGAGGGCGTAAAATTGCTCACTGCTGTGGAACAACTCCAACACGTGCCCAATTGTCGCGATCTATCCTGCGATTGCCCTGACAGCATCTCAGATCTCACTGAATATCTAATGCCGAAGCCTCATTCGCTGCAGCTTCTTGGGCCTGACGTAAAGCATCCTTCTTAGCCTTGTACGCGTTCATCAACTTCTTGTTCTCCAAAGCCCTCAGGGCCGCCTTGGAACCGGCTTCCTTCTTTGCGAGCGCTGTTCCTATGCCGAGCAGTTTGTTGGACTCTCCCCACCCATCCAAAAAGACGCCCACAGTGAACAATTGAAGGCCCGAGTCTCTGTCTTTCTTTGGGCCTGGCAAGCTTTCGTAGCGAATATTCACGCCCTTACTTCCGATTTCCTTACGCAATTGATCTTTAGGGGGCAGACAGTCTTTCTCCTGATCCCCATCTGGCACTGATGATGTCTGCTTCTCATGCTGCTGAATATGACTCCTGATTGTCCTGCCAAACAAGGCTTTGAGCCAAGAAATGGTGTTCTCCAGGCCTTTCTCTGGGTCTGAGATGATGGCGGCCGCCACATATGCCTCGAACATGTCGGCGTGCACTTTAACAATGTCCTTGTCTTTCGATGTGCCTCGACCATGGAGAATGTCCTGGTTGAGATCGTGCGGGATCTCTGCCTTGTAGTGCAGCCCGTACTCACGAAAATATTGAGATATAGTGATGTTGCGGATCAGAAGTTCCCGAAGCTGTGAGCGTCTTCCGGCCGGTAGTCCATCAAAAGTTCGAAATATTAGTGCGGAAGATATCAATTCCAGGTAAGCATCGCCAAGCCACTCCAGGTATTCGTAACTGGCTTCGCTGCCAGAAATTCCAGGATGCCGGTACACAGTTCGCTCAAGCTCCTCGTCCAAGATTTTTGGAATGGCTGGGAGTTGGCTCGGAATTTCCGAGGCCACCCAGGGAGTGATGGTTGAAAAAGTCGGAATCAAAAGAGGCGTCTGCCGGCGTTTGCTTGGAGGACCATGATCGTCCGCATCAGCTGGACGTTTGCTCATCGCGCGATGGTCAGAGATTCCACGACCTTGCAATGCTTTGTCTGGCAGGGTTCACGCAGGCACTGCAAATGCCAAAGGACCTGCTTCCCAGATACTCTGGCTGATCAGATTCCGTGTTGGCCAGATGCTCTTGCCCACAGAGAGGTGCCAAAGGCAGGAGTACTATAGACTGAGAGGCCTAACTCGAAGTACAGACCGAGAGTGTGCATCGCTCAGGGTTTTGTCAATTGCATGTCGAGAGCGATCTACAATTGATATTCTTAGAAGCATATACAAGCTCGTCGTCAAATCACGTGCCATGTAGCTCGCGGTTCCCAGCAGCATTGCAGCCCGCATCTACCCGCCCACATGGGGGCCTCCGCCAATCAGAGCACACGAGATAAATGCTACTCCATACAGCCATTGACCTCAGTCCTCCAAAGCGCAATTTGCGGACGTACAGGGTCAGCACGGCATGCCACGATGAGTGTACCACGATCGCGTGTCCTCGATCTGATAAAGGTGAGAATGCATTTTGCATGTAGGGGAAAACATTCATTGACCCTCTGCAGGCACAATGTCAGGTCTTTGCGACAATATATAACCCAGAAGGCGTCCGCATGGGCAACAAGGTCCTGCGACAACGATTGAAAGGTCCTGCTGTGGCATCATACTATCCGAGAAAGCTAGCGTCGGTAAAGGACGTCAAGCGCGAGTTTGGACCGATTCTTGCAACGTGGGATGAAGCTGAAGAGGATCGATTTGAATATATCGACGAGTACGCAAAGGCCGCACGAGGCGAGATCCACCGAGCTCCAGTATACTGATAGCATTCCAGGTTGAAACAGCGTGGTAAAAGCAATCCGAAGAAAAAGACTGGTCCTCCCGGTACGTCGCTTCGTGTGCGAAAAGACAAAAGCGAGCTCATTGACGATTTGTGTAGCTGAAAAACCCGGCAAGAAGCGATGAGCTGATCAAGCGCCGTTCCACACACGACTTTCGGCCCTTGAGCGAATCATTGGGCTCATTGAGTTTACTTCAACAGAATTTGAGGAGCAGAGAGGGAGATTGGGGCACCTGTACTAGGCTCGAGGCGCCAGACTTGGGCGTGTGTGTATGTATTTGTACTGTATCAATATCAGTCCCACTAGCACTTCTAGGGTGCGTGAGGTCTGACCTGTCCATCTTTCGTGACGAGAAAGGAGGGGTCGTACGCGAACGCAGCCTAAAGTAGCGTGATTCATTGGCCTTCATCGGCAACTGGCTGGAACGACCAGACGGCTGCGGCTGCGCGCGGCTGGCTGTAAAGGCCCAGAGCTTCCCCTCCAGCCTGCTTGCTGTCTTGTAGCTGCGGCCGCTTCAGCAACCTTCCCGTCGACTTTCCCTTCCATCTACCATCTACTCGCCGGCCAACGGCGAAGATGCTCGCTTGACGCTCGTTTCCTGCCATCTATCTGCCTTTTGTTTAATTTGCATCACGGACATGATTCAGGGCCTATCCAGCGCCAGCCGGCACTTGCCACTTCCTTCTTCTACCAGGTCGTTCCTTCATCCTTCCCTCTGATAATCCAGCATCTACTGCAGCCATTTCTTTGTCACGACATCTTCTTTCTCTGCGACTGGCATCCTCCATCTCTTTCGATTTTTTTTCCCACGCACCACTGTCTTGGTTTTTCCACATCACCCCTGTCTGCGATCTAACAGGTCTGTTTTTTTGAGTGAAATCTTGATAATCTTATTGACTGGTGCCTCGTGCGTCTGGGCACCGTCGTTGTTATTTATTTTCTTTTCAATACATCTCAGCACCGTCTGCACTCAAGTCGAGAAGTTCGGACATGCCCACATCAGACTTTCGCGGCTCGCCTCAGCAACGTCATGCTGCTGGCCTTTCCCCGAGCTGTTTTCAGGAGCATGGAGTAAAGCTGGGCAGCGGTCGCCCATCTCCTATCAGCCAGAACGACGTAGGTATCACCTCGGAGCGTTTATCGGACAGGCTCCCGGCCAGTTCGAAATCGCGTTTTGCTCTCAACCCATGGCTCGAGACTGACACAGCAACTGTAGGAGGGTCTAACCTCTGTGACGGGACAGAAGAGCATTCATATTTTGAATTCGTCCAAGTTCGTCAACCAAGCGGGTCCTACGGTGAGCCACGTCTCCTCATGGCAGTCGAGCAGAGACTATCTGACTAGTCAGTCTTGCGTTCCGCAGGGTTTGGTCGAGATTCGAAACACGAGCGAACCCTATTCGATGGACAAGCTTCTGGCCAGGCTGTCGGAACAAAAGGCTGTTCTCAATCAGCAGAACGAGGCTCTCAGATCTAGGGAAACCGAAGATGCCCTCCTCCGACGGCTCCCAGGCCACACCTCCTCGACCAACTCGCTGCCAATCACACCGGCCACGGAGGGATTCCCGTCCACAGCACCGAGCAGCCGCCCAGCGAGTGCCACGCTGGATGACGGTCGATCGGATGCGGACGAGGTACTTCGGTTGAAGCTCGAGCTAGCACAGGCTCAGACCCAAATCTCCAAGCTTGGCCAGGAACTGTCCACTCGTTCCCGCGATGACGAGTCAGACATGCACGCCATGAACATGACGCGGGGAGGCGCTGTGGCGAACTCCCGGGAGACCACATGGGTAGGTACGGCCGACGACGATCAGTCTGACACAAGTGATAGCATGTCCACCTCAGCCTTTGGTCGTGCCAAGGGGATCTGGGCAGGAACCAAAGGGTCCTTTGGCGGCAATGCGCTCCCCAGCAGCATCCACGAACCTCAGCTGGGTACTTGGTTTGGTGGCCGTGGTGGCTTCAATCCGGCGTTCCCGGATACCAACGGGCCCTACCACATGATGGAAGGATACCGTGGAGATCGTCTCAGCCCCGATTCGGATCTTGGGATGCGCCCGTCTGCCATGCGCCGGCCTCATCGCTATGATCACCGAGTCACCAACTCACACCATCTCCCGAGCATTGCTTATAATAGCATCGGAGGCGGGCCTATGGCACAATACGAGACGTTGGGGGCCGTCGGGGAAGGGCCCATGGCCTCTAGAGGTAGCATCCATCCACCACCAGGTCTTGGGACAATCGGTATGGGGCCCTATGCCGGTTACCAGCAGCAGCCTGTCGGGACGCCGTTGTCGCCGCATGCGTCTGAGTTCACTTCAAAGACGAATTGGAAGACGGAGGCGAGTGCTGCAGCATCCCCTCGTACCGTTTCGTGGGCGGCGAGATTGACAAAGACGCAGGGCCTTGCTACGGATGGCCCGACATATCTACCACCCACGGAGCCGCTCAACTATCGCCGCCTTCTCGACCGCAACGTGACTTGCAATTGGAAATATATAGTCGATAAGATTGTGTGCAATAACGACCAGCAAGCCTCCATATTCCTACAACAGAAGCTCAAGGTCGGCACACCGGAACAGAAGTATGATATCGTTGAGGCCATCGTGGCTCAGGCCTATCCGTTGATGGTGAACAGGTTTGGCAACTTCCTAGTGCAGCGATGCTTCGAGCATGGAACCCCGGAGCAGGTTATCAAGATTGCCCAGGCTATTCGGGGCAATTCTCTGAACCTGTCCATGGATCCCTTTGGCTGCCACGTGGTCCAAAAAGCTTTTGATTCAGTGCCGGAAGAATACAAGGCAATCATGGTGCATGAATTACTCCGACGCATCCCTGAAACCGTCATTCATCGATACGCCTGTCACGTCTGGCAGAAACTCTTTGAGCTTCGCTGGACCGAATCTCCGCCCCAAATCATGAAGTATGTCAACGAAGCTCTGCGAGGCATGTGGCACGAAGTGGCTCTGGGTGAAACCGGCAGCCTCGTTGTCCAAAACATCTTTGAAAATTGTTTGGAGGAAGACAAGGTGAGGCTGCCCAGTGTTTGTGTCGCTTGTCTGGCGGAACACGCATATTGACCTGCTCAGCGTCCATGTATCGAAGAGGTTCTTGCCAATATCGACATCGTTGCCCACGGCCAGTTCGGCAATTGGTGCATCCAGCACATCTGCGAACATGGCGCTCCACCAGACCGTAGCAGGGCCGTGGATCATGTCATTCGCTATGCTGCCGAGTACAGCACTGATCAGTTTGCGTCCAAGGTGGTAGAAAAATGCCTAAAAATTGGCGGCAGCGAGTTCCTTGGCCGGTATCTTGATCGCGTCTGTGAAGGCCGTTTGGACCGAACCCGCATTCCCTTGATTGACATTGCCAGCGACCAGTATGGCAATTATCTGGTGCAGTGGATCTTGAACAATGCCACGCCTCAGCATCGCGAGATGGTGGCGGCTCACATTCGCAAGCACATGGTTTCTCTGCGTGGCTCTAAGTTTGGATCCCGCGTTGGCATGCTCTGCACCAACCATGCCGTCACGACTCGGCCTGGGCCTGGGGTTGGTCCAGGGATGGGTAGTCGAATGGGTCCTGGGCCGCGATTTGGAGGCGCATATCGTTAAAAAAAAAGGAACGAAGAAAAAGCTGAAGCTCGTTTTCTAGTCGGATCTTGAGTCATGATCGCCTTTGCATAATATAAGAATTTTGCTTTATTATACGCTCGAGTCGAAAGTGACGCCGAAGATGCACAAATCTTCACTCTACTTACCGTCTTCAATTGCAGATGACCACGAAACCTGCTGCCTCGAACTTACCGATACGTACCCGATCGCTTCTCCCTCAGGAGGTTATGGACAAGCTCGAGCGGTGGTCAAAGGTTTGCAGTAGGTACGGCACTGTTTAAGAACAGGATGGATCAGCCCCTTGCAGCATCTCCTCCATCTGGCGAATGAAGTGGATCCTGATCCAATACAGGGAAGTCGGTGTCGAGAGCCGAGGCAATGCTCGGTTCCGGAACAGCTGCTTGATCGTCCTCCTTTTCCCAAGGCTTCTTGGGTGCTGCACGGGCACCAACAGGCCTCACGGACTGCGACAAGGTCAGACGAGATCGATTGTGGCGTAGAACGCACGAAACGACCTACAGGATCTCTGGCGACGGTGTTTGGTATCTTCCTGATGCCGGGAATCTCCTTCCCGTCCTGCAGCAGTCTGAGCATCTCGGCAAACCCCATTGGATAGCTGGGTTGTTCGTCCGGTCCGGTCTTGGGGACTGCATCCCGTCCAGCTCTGCGATCAATAAAGAGATCGGCCTTGGGTGCGGCCTGTTGCCAAGAGAGCGTCGATGAAGTCCGAACGACGTCGGATGAGGTGAAGTCTGCCGGCAAGATCTCAGGCGGCTTGTGATGTGGATTTTGATGTAGCCATGTCTTGTATTTGGCGAAGTCTACTTGAACGCCAATCCTCTTGGCATAGTAAAAAATGCGTGCGTGAATGGCCATGTCGGCCGGTGAGCCCTGATGTGAATCTGCTGGGCCGAGTATGGCGGACAGCCCAGACTGTTTTTACACGAATCATAATGGTTGGCTTGGCTTTTCTGCAGAGTCGTCACCCAGAGGCGCCGGGGGCGGAGAGGGCTTACAAGGAAGACCTGATCCGTGGTCCACGGATATGAATCAAAAGCGGCGAAGACGAGTTCGTCATCTTTTAGCTGGCGGATGCGCTCGACTCCAGAGACATGGTCGACGGGCTGAGCCATGTTGGCTACTGTGAGTGAGCAGGCGAAGTCTTATTCGTGGTGGGTTGGGTGGATCGGCAGTAGAAATGTCTTGTTATGTTACTCTGCCCAGGTCCGCATGTGAAGCGGAAGGGGCTGGTTGGTCGGCCACAACCGGTCATGCATGACATGTTCTGCAAGAAACGTCCATGGGCGGAGAGTTTGGTTCTCTCGCTCTCTCTCTCTCTCTCTTTCAACTTCAAGTTGCTCGAAATTGAGGCGACGAGTGAGGAATGCCGAACATGACGGGGTCCCGATGTCGCTAGTGAAGGTGAGCGAGCGAGCCCCTCCCCGTAGAAGGGCAGCAGCCAATCCGGTCCGGGCAGAAGCTCCCGGTCCTCACATCATCTCCCTTGCCTGCAAGCTCCCCTGTCCCTTCTTCCTACCTTCCGCATCGCGTTTCAGACCTCACCTTGACCCAGCCTGAAGCTGCCGGCAGCTTCGTTTCCTGTGACGTTGTCCCCCGAGTGCTTTCTTTGCCTCCCCTCCTCCTACGGCAGGTGGGCAGATAGCCTGCCTCGTCTGGACACAACGCCCGTCGCTCCGATGCACCGAGCAGCCTTGAGAGCGTTTCGGACAACGTCGACGTATCTCAACGCCGTCCGCGACCTCTCGCGTACTTCGCAGATCGCTCGCCGTCTCCCATCGTCGGCTGCCCGCGGACACGCACATCGCCGACCCGCACTCGATGGTCATCTCAAGTCTTCCATGCATATTCGCCGTCTGCCTGCCGCACTCTTGTCAAGCATCGTCGTCGGATACGGCGCCTGGTACTACTCCCGGAACTCGACTGGGGTGCTTGGCGGACAACCTGCGACCCGGACTCTCCATCTCGCCTCGACCCAGGGTGCCGGTGATGCTGCGCCCACACGCACCGTCCTCGTCGTCGGAGCAGACGAGCTGAGGCAGGGCACCATCGTGGGTGAGGGGCCCATCTCGAAGCCGACGGCTGACGGTCAACGCATCGTCGAGATGATGACGCCCGAGCAGGCCACTTCGAAGCTGCGTAACTTGGAGCAGTCCTTCTCCGTCAACCGGGGCCAGGGTGTGACACGATACGATCTCGTGCAGCTGCCCAGCAATGAACCCATTGAGGACGATCACGCCGAGAAAATCGTCGAGGTTCCAAGTCGGTCAGCTGGCACCGACGGCGCCAGCAGCGACTGGATGTTCTGGGGCGTCTTCGATGGTCATTCGTAAGTCCTCTTGGTTTTGCCCCAGCTCCCTTCCCATCAGGCATCACAATTTCTTACGCTGTCTTTACTCTTACAAGGGGCTGGACCACGTCCGCCACCTTGCGTGAGAGCCTTATAAGCTACGTAGCTCGGGAGCTCAACGAGACGTACAAATCGGCAAAGAGCCCCCTGCCATCCGATGAGGCTGTCGACTTGGCCATCAAAACCGGCTTCAACAAGCTGGACAACGAGATCGTGCACAAGAGCGTAGAAAAGGTCTTCAAGGCAAGCTCCAAAGCTGTCGCGGCCGAACTCTTGCAGCCAGCCTTGTCGGGGTCGTGCGCTCTACTTTCCTTCTACGATAGCCACAGCAAGCTCTTGCGCGTCGCATGTACTGGCGACTCGAGAGCCGTACTCGGTCGTCGCTTACCATCGGGCAAATGGACCGCGACGGCATTGTCCGAGGATCAGACGGGCGGCAACCCCAAGGAGGAAGCCCGCATGCAAAAGGAACATCCAGGCGAGCAAAACGTCATCCGTAACGGCCGGGTCCTTGGCGGCCTGGAGCCCACGCGTGCCTTTGGCGACGCCGTCTACAAATGGAGCCGGGACACGGCGGGCAAGCTACGAAGCAGCTTCTTTGGTAGAAGTCCGTCGCCGCTGCTCAAGACGCCGCCTTACGTCACTGCCGAGCCTGTCGTGACTACGACCAAGATCCAGCCCGACAAGGGCGACTTCCTCGTCCTCGCCACCGACGGCTTGTGGGAGATGCTCACCAACGAGGAGGTCGTTGGTCTCGTCGGCCAGTGGATAGAGACGCAGGCCACGAGCCCTCCGTCGCCTACCTCGCAGTTTGAAAGCGCGTGGTCCAAGATTTTTGGCTCGCATAACAAGCCACTCCCCGTCGAGGTCGCCAAGAAAGACGACGGCCTCGACGGCCAGAAAATGCCGATTCGATTGCAGCAATGGGGCATCGACCCAGACGCAAAGGATCGCTTCACCGTCAAGGACAAGAACGTGGCGACGCATCTGG